>JAVYIG010008784.1:0-85404 GCA_035222895.1 Strongylocentrotus droebachiensis | reverse complement strand
TATTTGCCACTCTCCACCCAGGTGAAGTAATTGGGTACCCGGTAGGAAGAAATTCCTCGAATGCTTTAGCGTCTTATTATGGCGGCTCAGCTATAGCCTGAGTAACAATGTGATATTTTGTATAATGCACTGGAGTTTATGCATATAGTAGCTGCGCTATATAAATGGGCATACTATTATTATCATTATTATTAATGTTATTATTATTATTATTAATGTTAATCATTCACCAAGGTCGTGCACTTGACGCCCATGCACGTCAGCCCCTATGGGAGGGAGGTCTGGACTACCGCCATGGGACTGGACACGGTATTGGTCACTTCCTTAATGTCCATGAAGGTAAGATTTGATTTAATTTTAACTTGTCTTGATCTGATTTGATTTGATGTGATGTGATGTGATGTGATTTGTTGTGATTTGTTTTGATTTGATTTGATTTGATATGATTTGATTTGATTTGATATGATTTGAATTGAATTGAATTGAATTGAACTGAATTGATGTGATGTGATTTGATTTGTTCTCATGATTTGAATTAATTTGATATGATAAGATTTGATTTAAGTTGTCTTAGTTTGACTTGACTTGACTTGACTTGACTTGACTTGATTTTAATTGTTCTGGTTTGATTTGATTAGATTTGATTGATTTCATTTCATCTCATTTATTTTGGTTCCGGCAATAGAAAATCATGTCTTTGGGCTGCAAAACAGTGTCAAATGCACAACAGCCTATTCAAAACTGTTTCCAGAAAAGAGATAATTTGATAGCCATAAATATATCATGTGTTATAAACGTATTATATCTTTTATGATGCTTACAATGGCAGTATGATTGTTCATTTCATTGTTTGTTTTCATCAATATTCTTTTTACACATTCTGGAGTTTCAATTTTAAACCATTGCATGACATTTTGCATGTTTTCTAAATTGTGTTTGTAACTGGCATGTGCATGTTCGGGTTCCCTCTTCTTGTTAACGTCTTTTATTTCATCTGCATCGTGTTCATGTATGGGGCCTTTGGGGCTAATTAGTTTGAAGTGATCACGAACGTTATTTGGTGAAGAATGAGCATAGCATTCCTACACGCATACTCATAATAGTTAGTCTTGGATGCACTTATTTAAAAGCTTGCCCTTTCATGAATTTGAATGACTGAAGAAAAGCCGAGGCAATCGGCATCTGATTTTGAATGCCTATTTCTTGAATGTTATGCTCCTAGTTTAAATGTGAATGACTCGTTTAAAGATTAAAAAAAAAAGCAAGGATAATGAATTCGCACTAAGGAAAAGATATTTCGAATGCCCACCCCTTTAAATTGCACGCTCATTTTCTTTATTCAGGTCACTCATTTGAATATTTTTGTTTGCACTGATAACAAAGTTGAACGATAGAAATTAAATTGACTGCCCATTCATTAAATCGCACGACTCATTACATGACTCATTTAAAGAGCTTGTTGCATGAATAACGATAAGTTTGCCGTGGCAATCACAACTATTGTGAATGGGAATGCTCTTATATTTAATCCGGGAAAATCTATATCTCTTCAAAGATATAGGGTAAGGGTTGCAATCAGGTTTCAAGATAGTTTTAGGGTTATGTTTAAGAAATTTCCACGGAGCAATTGTCGAAAGAGCGTAAGCCGTAAAAGCGTGCATGTTTACAAGATATGCAAATCACTGATATTTATCATTCACAGGGCATAGATAATTCATTCAAAAACTAGGCCCAATACCTTCATCTTGCTTTTCATATTTGTTGCAAAACTCATTGGTGCCCATCGCATGTCTCATGTCTTTTTTGCACTCACCAGGTCCTGGTCGCATTAATCTCGGCTACAATGCTGAACACGAACCTATTCACGAAAACATGTTTTTCTCAGACGGTAGGTATAATATAGGAAAAAAGCATGGCGTTATTTAGTACAAATCTGTGTATCCTCTATGTATATTATAGGTCCAGCGAATATTGGTCTTGGTTACAACGCCCGAAACGAACCGATTGATATTGACATGTTCTTTTCAGACGGTGAGTAGAATTTGAAGAACTCTTCACCATCGTAGGTTTGTATAACATCATGCTAAAAGCTTTGAAGAACTGAATTTTGCGATTTTGGATACTAATTACATCATATTAGCAAGAAGGCATGCAGGAATCCGTCGATTTGGAGTCGATACAGAGTCATTTTAATAAATGTGGCTGAGTCTGCATGATCAGTTTGTCGTGGATGGACATTTTGACAGACTTTGAAAGTTTAAAGGCCTCTGGAAAATGAATAATAACTTGTATCGAGCTATGAACTTAGGTATATTTTGTTGTTCAATACCCTTATATAAAATGGTTTGGTAAAAAGAAATGTTCCTGGAACTCATTGAAGAACCAAATATCCATTAATCTATTAATATTGATTTATTGTTTACTTGTTCATGGTAAGGGAAGTCTTTCAATTCATTTTAGAGTAAAATATCCTGAGTGTCACGGAGGGCTACAATGTGGCACCTGAACTCATCTGAATCGGTATTATATACTTATATGAAATTAAGTTGTTGTTATTTTTCTTCGAACATCGTTTGCTCCTTTCAGAGCCTGGTTACTACGAAGATGGAGAATTCGGACTTCGAATTGAAGATATCATGTATGCGAAAGAGGCCACGACAAAGGTATGTCAAGCAGTTTTTCGTTAAATCAAATTTACATTCTGCATCTGAAAAATGAAACAAAAGTCAAGTTTAAGAAAGAAGGAGAACACAAAAAAACAAAGAAAAAGGAGAAGGAAAGGTAAAAAAGGGCAGAAATGGAAAGAAAGTGAATTGAAAGGAACGGAAAGGAAAGGAAAGTAAAGGAAAAGAACATTAAAAGAAGCGAAAGAAAAGAAATGGAAAAAGACAGTGACTCACAAAAAGAAAGGAAGGAAATGTAATGAAAAGAAAGACAAAAAACATTGAGGGGAAGAAAATAAGGTAACGAAAAAAAAAAGGACAAATAGATGGAAAGAAAAGAAAAGCCAAGAAAATGTAACAAAAGCAAAATAAATACGAAATTTGAATTATGGAATGTTGTGGAATTACGAAATACAAAAAAAAAAAAAACATAGGCCTTTTGCTGTTCTAAGTATTTGTGTATTGCTACGTGTAGGTATCGAGACTGGTATGAGTCACAAACCGCTCTCACAAGACGAAAATGACTTCTAAATCCATATCACTGTTCAAAAACTGCTCTAATACAGTTAATTAATAAATATTTTCTTTCCAAGTGCGAGCAGTGTCCCTTACCTTTGACACATGCCCATTTTTCTGTCTAGTAAGTGCCCTTTTCCCTTTTTATAAATACCCCATCTCCTGTTGTAATAAGTGCTCCATCCCCCTTTTGTAATTAATGCACCTTTTCATCTTTTATAAGTGACTCTTACAATTAGGCCTAAGAAAAAGATGTCTTATTGCCCTTTGCGACCGACCTCAAAATCTTAAAAGCTACGTTCGGCTTTTTTTAAAAAAGATTTTTGTTTTAAACCGTTTTTTAGTCAGTTTTTTTTTAAACCATTAAAAACTGTAAAGTGTCAGCCAAAAGAGGTAGAAAAAAAAAAAAATCAAAAAAAAAAAAAGATTTCCGACCGACCGACCGACTCATGTTTTGGCACCTAAAGGGCAATACAACATTTGTTAGGCCTTAGCATAAATTGATCTTGGTAATGTTGATAAGTGTCCGTTTTCCTATCTAATCATTGCCCTTTGATAAGTGTTCCCTTTTACGTATATTTCCTGATGTCGCTTAGAAGGTGTACCCTCTTGCTATCTTCAAAGAGCCTTAATCTAGTTAATTCGTGAATACTTTTCTTCTACTATTCAGCACAAATTCAACGACTACACCTACATGACGTTTGAGATGATCTCACTGGTACCTCTTGAGCCTACATTGATCGATTTCAGTCTCATGACCACCAAACAGGTAAGACACCCAATCTCTTTCTCCTTACCCCTGTAATCCTGTATAATGTTTGTTTCTCTTCATTCTTCTCTTTATGTTTTTGTGTGTAAGATCTATCAATATGTCGATGATTTCTCCTTTTTTCTTTCTCTTTTTCATTTCATTTTTTGTTTGTATCTCACATTTAATGTGAGATACAAAAAAAAATTAAATGAAAAAGAGAAAGAAAAAAGGAGAAATCATCGACGTAACGTATCATATTTGTATGACATCACAATACCATTTATATTTGATTCTCTCTCTCTTCAGATCGAGTGGTACAATACCTATAACGAACAGATCAATACCGTCATCAAACCTGAGCTAACACCAAGGGGGCAGAAATGGGTGGAGATGAAGACAAAGTACGTTGACCCTCAAACGGGAGCTGCCGCCCCTCTGGTTACGTCATTCATCTTCGTCATTATGACGTCATTTGTCGCCATGTTTCTACAATAGAATACGAGAATGCGTGATTTTTTACTTTTGATCAGGGAAAACCAACCAATGACATATTTGGGGGTTAAATGTCTGTGTATTGTTTAGATAAAGATAAATAAGATACAAAATGTCCAAAGTTTAAAAAAAATAAAACCAAGATTACTGACCCTTTTTGATAATACATGTAGATATATAATTATTATGATGAATTGTTTTAGCGTCAATTTATGAATTACCATTCAGTACTCTTCTTTCTTTATGTCGTAGAACGCAGGGGATTGTAAATTGTTTGGTATATGCAATTGCTTAAATATGTACCCACTGAACTATAAATAGTGTAAGTCCACCAAGGTGCCTCAGTCTTTGAGGCTAATAACAAAGTAAGAGCAAGTTGAGAAGGGACAGCGCTGACAAGATCGGAACAATAATAGAACATCTGCATCTTCTTACACAAATACATGGCAAGAAGTGTCTATCCCTTATTCCCTTTCACCAGCGGGCTTGCACCTGTAGACCAGGGACCCGTTTCACAAAGCCTTTTTTCAAGCAATATATGACATATGACAAAAATCAGTGACAAATCTGCTGATAACCAATCAGAAACAAGAATTTCTGTAGCTTATAACAAAAACTGACATTTGTCACTGATGCAAGTTTTGTGAAATGGGGCCCAGGAAGACCAAGTAATACCCTCTTAAATCTTCCTTCGCGAAGGGAAGCTAATTATGTATACATATATTATCTTAACAGTATGGTAACGGAAATATATAGCACTCATTAAAGTATTTTGCTGGCGATGCATATTGTAGATTATTTTCATAATTCCTTCAATAGGGTAATGAAAGAGTGCACGCATGTACAAACGGATACAAAGAACAAGCTTAGCTTTGTTTAGAAAGAAAAGTGATTAACATAAGAAGAAGAAGCAATAAGAAAATGAAGAACATTGCAGGAATAATACAAATATAGATGCAATACACATTATAATTATGTCGATTCCAATGCATGATACTGATGCAATATGCAAATGATTATTATGCATAAATTAGACTATACTATATGTTATCATGATTATGTGAAATATGTGATCAATATCGTTGTTACTTGATTTGGAAAATATATTCTGTATATGCACGATCAACTTTTTATCTTTTTTGCCAAATTTTACCGAATAAAATAATTATATCAAATAAAGACTCTCTTTTTTATTTCATTATATTTGTTTGACTGTTGTCTCTGCGTTGTTTGAAAATGATGTAATTTATTATGTCTGATATCATGGTTATACTGATTGTCACTGTCGTACTGGTGGGGGGGGGGGGGGGGCTTAGGGAGCTGTTGTGTCTCCCATAATATTCAAATGTGGTTTATTTCGAATTATTTCAATGATTTACATAATATGTTGCTGAAATAAAATGATTTTTCCGGGATTTTTACTCTTTATGTAAATTATAATATAAGGCACGACGGTGGGGGGGGGGGGGGGGCGCACAGTATGGCTTTGTACGCAAACTACTAGAACCCGGTGTGCATAACAAAAAAGAAGGGGAAAATAGAAAAACAGAGATAGAGAGAGAGAAAGAGAGAGAGAGAGAGAGAGAGAAAGAGTGGGATTTTGATTTTGATTTTGTTGTTGATTTTGATTTTAGATTTTAGATTTTTTGTTTTGTTCTTTGTTTTTGTTTGTTTGTTGATGTTTTTTCGAGGGGGGGGGGGGGGGTCAGTTCCGTTTGGTTTGGTTTCATTCACGGTCTGAAAATGTAAAATACAAACATCATAACACATAAAACAAGAAAACGATAAACAATTTAAAAGGACTTTTCCAGACAGAAAACTAAAAATTAAAATGAAGATCGAAGAATCACCCGCTTCAGTCTATTCTTCGTCGGGGTTCCAAACTAAATACAATACATTGATTGATTAATTAATAATAAGTATAATATGAACTAAAACCATGAAACATAGTGTGTATATATATGATTATCATCATGACAACAATATATTCCCAGAAACAACACACACACCCTTCCCACTCCCTTGCTAAAATGAATTTCAGTTATATATTGAACGGTTTATTTTTAGAAAATAAAATTTACTTATAATACAGATCACAATTGAACTTTCAGGTTAATATCTTATATTTTCTAGGTATTCCGATTTAGTGTGTTTTACTTCTTAGGCTTGCCATGATCACTATGCTCCCACTCTGGTTTAGCACATTGTATAGACTCTCAAAAGTAAATGTTTGATTAAACAATAAAATTTGTAATACATTTAGCCTGTTTATCATATTGGAAATACCTAATGCAGTAATACTTATCGACGCTATAAACAAAATGAGTTCTTAAACGAAACAACACCGATATTAAGGAGGTCAAAAACTTAAAAAAGCAACCACTGAATTGGCACATACATAATAATAATATCGGAGACTTTGCTAGGATAAAGTCACGTTAACTATATCATTTCAAACGTCACATCTCCCTGCGTAAGTGTAGTCGTTGAATTTGTGCTGAATAATAGAATGAACTTATGACTTAAATGCATTAGCGCAGTTATGAGTGATGATATTATTATGGATTTAAGCTAGTGGTCTTTGGAGAGCAGTTTGAGACTCGTACCAGTCGTAAAATACACGTTCATTCCCGTTGAGTTCTTATATTGAGCACCTTTTCATGGTAGCTCGGCTAAAGACGGCATGGCCCTCAGTGAAAACAGCATGAATACTGATACTAACCGTGACAAACGTGACTTATTATTATCATCATGATATTATTATCATTAGATGCAGAACAGCAAAATGCCTTTATTGTGTTTGTACTTCGTAATTCCATAGCCTTCCAAGCTCCGAGTATTTAGCTTTTATTTTGTGGTTGCTGCATTTGCAGAAAGATAGAGAGAGAGAGAGAGGGGGGAGAGGGAGAGAGAGAGAGAGAGAGAGAGAGAGGGGGAGGGGGAGAGAGAGATAGAGAGAGAGAGAGAGAGAGAGAGAGAAAACAAAAGAGAGAGAGAGAGAGAGAGAGAGAAAGAGAGAGAAAAAAATAGACTGTTTTTCTGTGCTGCTGTGCTTGTATTGTAAATTATTCACCTGTCACAAGTTTTGTTGTTATAGTCTTAGATCGAATCCCGTGTGATTTTCAGGAACTATGCACATGACAAGTAGAGCTGTGCAGCATATGATCATATCAAATAATTCTATACATTTTTTTTTATTAAACTTGTTTCCTAAGTATTTTTTTTTTGTTTTTGTTGTACATGTAATTGTGTGATGATTGTACCAACGTTTGTTGTTATTGTGTTAACGCGTAAAGCCTCAAATGAAAGACTAGCAAAGTCAATCAATCAATCATAAATGCGTTGCGTGTGGTTGACTTGACAACAAACTTGTGGATCGAGACCGAGATTTTCCCGTGAGTATATAAAAAACAAATCATGTTACTAAAAACTGGTCATTTAAGAAAGAATGTTATGATTATAATTATATTAATGAAATATTCGTTCAGTTATAAGTCGGGATTATAATGAAATTGCCTTCATTTAGCTTTTGAATTAAAGAAAATTGATCGCCATTTCGACTGCGTAGTCCGACATGTTGTTTTTCGTGTACCGGCACTGGACAGGTGCATGTGCATGCAATTGCAAGTCAATTGCCTTGGCACATATCATGATCATGCACATAGCTGCATTACTATCCTGGCTGTGTATTGAAAACTGTTCTATTGATTCTCAACGTTTCAAACACTGTATAAAACTCAACTGAGTTCACTAAAAATCGGCACTAGATAGCAGTAGTCTAGATCTAGATCTAGATCTAAAATACAATCTTTTCAACAAGTTGTACCAATGTTAGAAAGAATATTTTGAACATTCATGATTCAAATCGTTGCCGTTGTCATTAGTGTGTGTATTGTGTGAAATTGCTGCCTCTCGGCACGTAGTACAGCGGTAGAGGTCAATACGCATAATTAGCATTGACTCTATGCTTTGGCCTTTGCTGGAGTGGGCCTGCGCCTGGCCGCGTCTTCTTTTTTTTTTGTACGCAAGCGAGCCCAGATTCAACGACCTTTGAAACAAAAATATACCTAGAGTCTAGTCAGTAGTCTGTATCTATATCTACAGTTTTTAATGAAAAATTGAGTTGAAGAATGATATCATTTTTTATGTGCTGTGAAATATTCATGAGCTTTGAATCCAAAATAAGGGAGATACGCGAAGCTGAAGGTGAATTTTGCTCCGCCTCTCTTCGAACAGCCTAACACTTTAACAGGGCCTCGATAGTCGTTACGAATTCAAAAACCTTTACACATTTTCATGGTTTTAATTGCACCCTAGCCCCGCACCTCAAAACTGTAAGATATTTTTAAAGATAAAGTATTTTTCTGTTTCAATCTAGACTCACTTGCATACAAAAAAATATGAAGCGGCCTGGCCCTAGAACTAGAATTCCTAGCCTAGAGTCCCAGATTACGACCAAAAGCTTACCTTCAAGCTCCCCCGACCTGTTCACCAAGCAAAACAAAGAAGAAAACTAACAAACAAACAAACAAACAAGTAAAGAAATATACAAAAAATGCTGTTTCGGTGGCCCTTGACTTGAGGCTTGAACTAGAGTAAAGACGAAACTATATAGATGAGAGTATCCAGGAGTCCGATTATACATATAACATGTAAAGTGTATAGGGTAGAGTGCCCAGTGTTCGGTCACTTAAGGGGAAATCACTAATATTTTGAATTCTTACCTCTTTTATTTGGCAATCTACCCATCAAAAGAAAAGAAATTTATTCCTCTAACAGGATTTAACTGTCACTTAAAATATAGAATAATGATAAGCAAAATACTTCCGAAAGGAGACAGAGCATTTTTCTGCCCAGAATTCGGTCGCGCCGAAAAGAATTTGTTCACGCGATTTGTGGTATCTCCGTTGCCAAGGAGCGAAGCGTATTTGCGCACTATTTTCACACAATTGCGCGATAAAGCACTGAATGTCAATGCGTTGACTGAATACTGGCCGAGCGATACCGCATGGCAAGGGTATCGTATAAATACCTCTTGCACATCGGCAAGTGCGTCATTTGCAAATTCGCTGCGATGGAGTGAACACGGAAGTGATTCTCTTCACACACATACTAAATTCATTGCGACAGCACACGTAGTTGTTTCGCAATAGACTTCTACATATGGCTATGCATGTTAGCGCATGTGCTAAGAGAATGCGGAATTGCAGAAAGTTGTGCGACACTGACCAATTTCGAGCCAAGTTGGAGATCTTTCCGGGGCCCTAAATCTGATTTAATTTTGAGAGTTAAAAAAAGTTGTTCAGCTGCCTGATTTGTGGAAGTTTCGTGGCTCATAAATTATTTTTTAAATTGTTACAGCTGTTGAAACGGCTGTCTGACCGAATACTGGGCGCGCTACCCTATAGCATAGCCATATATTGATACATGTATATCTGAATCACCATCTCCCTGTTTTAGACCAGTATTGGGCTTCCAACCTGATGACTCATTGATGAGAGGAGATCAGACACGATGGACGTCTTACCCCCTGTGTCTTCCAATCCACTGGCGCATGACCCAACTCCCAGCATGCACATATCACTGCCAGGGGATGCAGATAATGGAGATGGTGCACAATATCATGACGATGGGCAGAACGGGGTAGAGGATGAGAAAGAGGAGAGGGGAGGCTCAGGATTCCAACTAGGAGATATCCTGTTGTCGGGGAGAAGCCAGAGTGGAGGAGGAGAGGGGGATGGAGCGGTGATGTTGTCTGACTGGCATGCGTTCAGAGGGAGGGATATAGAGAGTGATAACACCATGGAGTTCAACAGGCAGGTGGATCACGTCAATATCTGGCTGGACAAGTGGAATCACAATCAGGTAACAGTCCTGTAATGATGATTCTTGATCACTTCGTTGAGTTTGGATTTGCATACTATCCACAGTAATAGCTAGTGATCTTTCTATGTAAATTTGTCAGACGTGTATAATGATATCCTCTATTTAGCATGTCCCTAAAACATAAGCAATGAAACATTTTGGTTTTGGATATCATCCCCGTTTGGTTGACATAATTTTTTTTATTTTATTGAATCTGTATTGTATGTGGACTATTTTCATAGTTGGGGAAGAAAATCAACTCAAAGTATGGTATTATAACTTTTGTTGAATGAATTCCTGCACTTAATACATAAAATGCATCAGATGTCATTGATAATTCCCTGTATAATTTGTCTCAAATCCTGAATTTGTCAAGCTCATGAACATTTCTCGTGTTTTTTTCCTCTTGCATCCCCCAGCGCTGTCTAATATTAGAAGGAATATTGCAGCGTAGCAACTACACCCAATATAACTTCCTATGGACCACCCTTCAACCAGCCCTTCACAGAGACTTCATGTACACAGCCAGGCAGCATTACCCTGAGTATCACTTTGAGCCAATCAGCAGTCATACTAGCAGGGAGACCAGGACTAAGCGAGCCGTCAGGAACTATTATCACGCTCATAGGTAGGGCTAGGAACTGTATGACTTAATTGTTTATCAGGTATGAATTTAATATCCAGCCATAAAGAAACCTTGAATTGGTTATTTGGTCATTTGTATGTGATGTCACTTTGGAATAAACTCTTATTTGTTTTGTATATATGGTATAAATCTAAATTTGTAAATGGCGATATTGACTTTACCTTAAAAAAGAATTTGTATGCTATGCATGATAAATGTTGGATAATTTATGCATGATAAACATAACAGCGATATGATGGTTCTTTGTTTGTTTGTTTTTAGTTTGAGAATTGCTCTATATTTGTGTGATTGGCTTTACATGTTTATATGTTAGGATACAGAAATTCACGAAAAAACATTGTGGTATAAATCATGACAAGGGATCTACATGATACTTGACTTCTCAGTTGCTCATAAGCTTATTTCACTTGAGAAGAAAAAGATAAAACTGGGATTCGACGGCTTTGCTATTGTATTTGTTTGATCTGTTTTCATTCATAGTGCACATCTACAAAGAAAGACGGATGTGAAGAGATTGAACATCCAGCACATCCTTCCTGTCATCAGGTCTGCTCCTTCAGAGGAACCTATAAAGGAAGTGTAAGTTAACCCACTGACCACCCAACCCTCTTATTCCCCACACATTGAATGCAGGAACCACCTGGATCCAGTAGGCAATGGGTTAAAGCTTATTAAACAACCAATATGCAATACCTCGCATGCTAGTGAATGTACAGATCAACAGTGGAATAACATTGGTCCAGACATTTTGGAGGCATTCAAATGGGGGTGTGCTGGTCTAATTTGAAGACTGAAATGTGAGTTAGCACATGCATGACTCCCTGTCCTTGCCTCTGGACAAATTTAACAGGTGTGAATCAGTAGTGATGTTGAGAACACAGAAATTGAATTTGTTATGATGTTAAGTATATATTAATGAACTTATATTCTAACTCCCATTGGCTGAGATCAGCAGCCGATCTCAAAAACTGAGAGTTACAACAAGTATATGGCGAGTCTCTTTCAGATTCATTTACTCTGCATGTACAGTTAATCTTGTGACACCCCTGTTTTATTTGATTTCTTCAACAGGTCATTTAAGTCCGGCTGGGACAGACTCAGACCAACCAACAGCATGCCACTGGTCAAGCTGCCCTCTGTCTCTCATTCCAAAACCTTTGACCATCCACTCAGCAAATCAGCTCCAGTCTCCCCAATGAGGTAGGATTATTTGTGGTCATAAGCTGCCCTTTGCCCCTCTATTAGGGATGGATTCTATGTCACATTTTATTGATTTTTTAAAAATGTACTAGTGTTTGAAGTAATGTTCTCTCTTGTTCTCTCTCTCTTTCTCTTTCTCTCTCTCTCTCTCTCTCCTCTCTCTTTCTCTCTGTTTCCCTCTCTTTCTCTCTGTGCCCTTTTCTTTCTCTCCTTATCTATCTCTCTCGTTCTCCCTCTAGATCTCCTTTTTTCCCTCTCCCTTTCCATCTCTCTTTCCACTTCTGTTCTATCCCTTTGTACATTTGATATAACTATTTTTTCAGTGTAATGTTACCTCATCATCCAGCTCCTAATACTCTCACCTCAATCTAAAAAGCCTAATTTAAAAAAATATGTAATTTGTCTTTTTTAATGTCCATAAACGTTCGTCTTCCTTTTGTAGCATACACTATACATTGAGGTTTAATATGATGTGATTTGATTTTTAATGTTCATGAGTGAGAAAGAAAAATAAGTATTTGATTACATTATATTATTATGCAGCTGTTCTATTTAGCAAAGCAGTTCTACCCTATTTGCAAAACGGAATCTTTGTATACATTCACCTCTAGGGATGATCAGCCAATCAGAAGGCATATGCAGGACCATGACGGCCATTCCATTCCAAGAAAGAGGGTGGCAAGAAATGAGAGGAAACGGAGGGGCTACAATCCTGTGGATGATGCGAATGTTCCTCTGTTGACCAAGGCACTGACCGATGTCCAGTTGACCTGGAATAGACCCACTATGGTAAATTAGATTTAGCCTCTTTCATCATCCTTGAATTTTACTATTAATGAGCACTGCTGTAGGCAAGGGCTTGACCATAAAAAGAAAATTAGTAGACTACTGCAAAAGCAGAAGCTTTATTGTGCATGAAACATTTTAGAGAGGTCCATGTTTGTGAAATTCAAATGCTTAAATTAACTGAATTATGACAACTAATTAATTGCAGTTCATGAAGTATTGCTGCGGTAAAGGTCTTCATTATCACTTCTTGAAAGTTTTGGTAAACTTTTAGAGCAGCTTTAACTGTATTGAAAGTCTCATACATTGCATCTTAATTGTTTGTTATTCCCCTGCTTGACGCCTGTTAAAACATGATATTGGTTGTAAAAAACACACAATCCAACCAGAATGTAAGACCCAGTGTACTTGCTTTCTCCTATTACCCATTATTTTGACTCTTAAATCGATAGTAAAGCCTATCTGCACTAGTTTGATCAGGAGGGATTAGACCTCCCGGCGTGGTCACTGACAGGGGGTTATCTCATCAACTCAGCTCTCAACTAACATAAGAAAAAGAGGATCATGGGGAACAACGGGTACCACTTTTTTAGGCATTATTTGCTATATAGAGGCCGTCAGTACCTACAAGTAGTGCAGTCTCGCTTTAAAGGGATCGTTTAACAATGTTAAATCTGAGATACACGGCCCTACGTGTTATCAGTGTCTGTGATATGATGTAATATTGAAGCCCTAAAAAAATCGCGCTTCAAAATGATCAAGAAGTGCCTCAAAAAAGTAAAAATCTTTGAGTGACCGGTTTTACCATACTCGTTTTCCCCAATAGACTGTAGTGTTATGAAAACCGTCAGGCGAACGGTTTTCAAAATGTGTAATTCCAATCATAAATATCTTGATAATCGGATAGGCGATCGGCTTGTAAAAGTCACGGGGTTCCTGACTGACCTAAAGGTTTACAATTATCATTGCATCATGAGCTAAATCCTGAATATGTTTTCAGAATCTGAGACAAAGTTACCGGATCCCTTTAAAGAAAACGTGTTCTCTTTTGATGAGTTTTATCATTTCTGTATTTTGCCAGTCTGGTAACAGAGCTGATAGGTTACCTCCCATCGAGCCCATTCCTGTGGAATCCTGGCAGCTCTTTCATTGGTACGCAGAATGCTGGAATGGTGAGTACATATCGTCACTCCTCACTATATATACATAAAGGGGGTGTAGCATGACAAGACTACGTATCTTTCCCGTTGCCTGACTCGGGGCCAATCAGGTATAATACAACTACAGACGACGCGACCGCAGTATTCATGTGCGTGCAACATATGCGAAACCGAAGAGTAAGGAGAACTTCTGTCTGTTTTGTGAACGCTACCGCTCGCTGACCGTTAATCAAGTCCATTCGTTTACATGCAGTTGTCTAAAAGAAGTCGTAGATGGCATTAACCAGTATTTGCCATTCAACATCCCTTTAAAGTCTATCCTGATATTATATGTGTGTTTTTTTTAAAGAAAAAGAGATATAATCAAAAAAGAAGATTAAAAATAACATGAATAGATTGTTCAAAGTGAAGTAAAGATTTAATTGAATTTTCATAAGTATTGTCTCTCTAGTAGGAACATGTTAAAAACTTGATAAACAGTTTTTAAATGTTAACAATATTGTCGCTGTTGAAACAAAAATTCTCGACTATTTCACATTTGTCTTGTTTATCTATTACTTTTTAAATGTTCTAATCCATAGATGTCCAGAGAAACGAGTTCCTTCACAAACTCTTGAAGAAGTTGGATCAGCGGCAGTTATATTTCCTATCTACACACTCTGCAGTAAGTTTTAACCCTCACAGAATATCACGATTAACTGCTATTTGTTGTTAACTAAACAATAACAAAAGAATGTTTTGTTTAATGCTTATTATGCAATAGATTTGATTAAATTCTCTTGAAAGATGATCGGTAGTAAAAAATAAATTAAAGAAAAGGATTGAAGTGAGACATACAAAAACTGTTCATCTCGCACTCATGGGAATAAACCATCAGACATAAAGAAGAAATCAGACAAACTTATCTTGATGAAATGTACATCCACATCAAGGTATAAACGCGGTCACCAATTATTTGATTCTGAAGTCGATATTCGTTAACAGTGATATGAGAAATCAAGATGTTAGCATTTGTTAAATTGAGAGCTTCTTTTTAAATGATGGGTTTTAGGGAACAAATTCTAATGAAGCATTTTTTGACAAATTTAGTTAAAAATGTCAATTCCATGTCAAAGTATCTGAAACTACTATATTTATGTCTAATTTCTTCACAGCTGAAACAGTCACGGGATTTCGTCACCCTGCTGCCCTCACCGCTGGCGCTAAGAATCTTGGGATACCTGTCGCCAAGATGGCTGCTGGTGGCAGCCCAGGTCTGTAAGATGTGGAACCGTCGGGCCAGTCATGACCAAATATGGAAGGACAAGTGTTCTCAGGTCGTCATTGGTAAGCTTAGAGTCAGTTGCTTGTGACTTCTGTAATAATTAAGCCTTAAAGTTCCACTTCACTATAACTACTTGCACCCTCTATATAGCAAAAAATGCCTTATTGGTGACCATTGCTCCCATATGATCCCCTTTTTCTTATATTAATTGTGAGCTGATTTGATGAGATAACCACTTGTTGATGACCATGGTGGGAGGTCTAATCCCTCCTGGTCAAACTAGTACAGAGGGGCTTTAAGTGGAATAAAAGAGTCAATATTTGATGGGTAAAAGATATGATTGGAGCTCTGTTCCTTCTCTCTTTGCTGTTTTCTCACAAGTAGATATGAAGAACTAAATAATTGTTAAGGATTGCATGATTATTTTTTTTTACAAGAATATGAGACACGGAGAAAATATCAGTATGTGTAGAAAAGAGTTTTGATTATGAAGCAAGGGGCAAAGGTTAGATCACATTTTTTGTTTGTGTTTGAAAGAAGTCAAGATTAGTATGAAGCATTTCCAATTTTAACCCGTTGTCTACTGGCAACCAGCATCCCGTTTACAATTTGTTTTTGTTTTTTCTAGAAATTCCTCTTCCGGAGACGCCATTTCAGTGGAAGAAGATCTACAGAGATAATGTGTTTCTGAGGTTTAACTGGGATGAGGGCAAGACCAAATCTGTGGATGTCAGAGGTCATGCTTCCAAGTGAGTATAGAAAATAAAAATGAAGCTATGAAAATCTTTAAAAAAATAATTCTAAGGTTAATAACCCTTAAACATTTTGATATTCTGTCTAATGTTTTGGTAAAGATAAAGCTCGCAAAGTTTCTTGAAATTCAAATTAGGTTCATGAATGCTGAAGTAACATTACCACTTGAACAAAGATCATATTGATATAGGCAATGAAGAAAAAAAAATTCACTCTGATTTTGAATGTTACATGTAATGATTATGATATTACTCTTTAACACTTTGATTATTCTTTGACTGACATGTTTTGTGTGGATGCACACGTGTACATGCACCTACATCCATTGTGTGGGCCGCCATTTGCACCTAGCTGCAATTTTACCAGACATACAGCAGATTGATACTAAATTGCCCTGCATTGTTTAAGTGATACAAGTATTGTCCAAGTGAATGATTTGTGTATTTCACTATTCATGTTTGATACAGAGTGCACTGTGTAACGTTTGATGGAGAGCATCGTATTGCCAGTGGGAGCGCAGATAAGACTGTCAAGGTGTGGGACATCAGAACCGGTGCTTGCATCCAGACACTCAAAGGACACCAGGTAAATAGTATAGTGTCATCAAACTATGGTGACTATGTTCAGTGGGGGGGGGGGGGGGGGCATGATTACTAATTTGATGCATACTTCTAGAACAATAGTTGCTCTTGATGACGCAAAAGCTTGCTAGAGAACTGCCACACATAGCAACAGCTAAAGTATGCAAAGTGAATTCCATCCATAGAGTTGAACTTATGCAGAACAGTGCACACTTGAACAATTGAACAATTATTTGTTGCTGTTGACTCAAATGCTTACCAGAGGCAATTATGCCAGAGGCTTGCCAGATATAAAACAGCTAAAGCAGGCCTTCTCAACTAGTTTATTAGAAGTGCCAAAATGAAAAGAATTTGTAGTTGAAGTATGCCACCCTGTATGGTTGACTGTGCTGCGAGGGAGCAATGCGTAGCGACCGAGTCGGAAATGGGTGGGGTCCAGGGGCAAAGCCCCCCTGAAGCTGGTGGATTTAGGGCTTTATAAAGGCTCAAATGGGGCATTTTTTGCACCATTTTATTCCACAATATAATCAATCATAATTTCATATTGATGTGAACAAAATTAGTACAATTCCTTTGTACAATTATACTGGAGGTATATTTAAATGTAGTTTTTTGTGTGCAATAAACACGGGAAATGTCAAAATAAAGTGAAAATCAAACAAACAAAAACAAGATGTTTCCAGAGATTGGCAATGTTAAAATTGGTATCCCATCGCAAGCTAATTGTTGTTCAGACCTTAGGTTTAGATTTGTATAAAATGGTAAAAAAAAAAAAATTCCCCTTTCTTCCTGTTTGTTAGGCAGGCATTTTGGGCTCAAATTCGACTGCAACTTCTTGATTTAGCTGAGTATTTAATTCTAAAACATATATTTTCTTTCTTTCTGTTTTTTGTTTTGTTGTTGCAACAGTCGCGCGCCACTCCGACTGACCACAAGCGCCACAAGTGGCGCGCGCGCCGCCAGTTGAGAAGGCCTGAGCTAAAGTATGCATAGTGGATTCTATTCAGAGAGAATTAATAAGCCATTATGCATTGCAGGTGTATTAAAGAGTTCTCAACTAGCCATTCATAAATTGAAATACATACTAGTAAACAGGTCTATCATACACTGTACAGTACAATTTTGTAGTCTGTATCATTTATGGCATTGCAGAAGGATTTATATGCATGGTGTCTTTATTACTTCACCAAATACCTTCAGACTTGTGTGTCAATTATTATATATTTGGTGTTATAGAAGTTTTAAACGAGTTCCCTTTAAATTGTGTATCAACAGCTGTCTTTCTCATTTCTGATGTTAAATACAGAAGGGTGTATGGTGTCTGCGCTTCTTCACCAAACACCTCCTCATCAGTGCGTCCTATGATGCAACCATTAAGGTGTGGAACCTGAGGAAGGGGGCGTGTGCTCGCACCCTCCTGGGTCATGAAGGAGCCGTCTGGTCCATGGCGCTGAAGAAGAATTACCTTGCCACAGCATCACAAGACAGAACCGTATGTGAATGGCACTATATTTGGGTTTTGCATTACTATCTCATCATAGACTCTTTCTCTCTCTCACTCTCTCTCTCTTTCTCTCCTCTCTCTCTCCCTCTTTCTCTCTTACCGTCCATCCGTCCATCTCTCTCAATCTCTCTCAATCTCTCTCAATCTCTCTCAATCTCTCTCTCAATCTCTCTCTTACTCTCCCTGTCACTCTCCGTCTCTCTCAATCTCTGTTTCTCTCTCTCTCTCTCTCTCTCTCTCTCTCTCTCTCTCTCCTCACTTCCTCTAACCCCCCCCCCCCCCCCCCATCCTTTTTTGAACCTCTCTGTATCTTCATGTCTCTTTTACTCTTGATATGAATGTACATTTGAGCTGTCTTTCTGTTTATCTCTAGCTACACCCATCTCTTTCTTACAAGCTTTATAATCATTATTTTACATATATACTGCATGTCTATCTATCACTCACATTCATCTTTAAGTTTACTTAGTGTACCCACTCTCTTTATATAAAGCTTTCTAGAATTCATAGTTGTCTTCTTCTTTTTCTTGCAACCTTCCGTTTATTTGTTTGATTCCGTACATGAAGACAACAAAACTAAGAATACAGTCTCTGTCACTATGACGAAATTGAGAATATCATCTTGCTATTTCACTGAATGCATATATATATATGTCTAATTCAAATCTCAAGTCTAAATTGAAGTCCTCCTTCTTTTTTTGTCCTAGGTCAAGTTATGGGACCTGAGCACATGTGAATTGAAACACACACTGGTAGGTCATGGGCAAGCAGTGTTCTGTGTTGACATGGATGAGGAGTGTACTATGGTGGTATCAGGATCAGCTGATAAGGTATGTCACATTAGGTGTAGTGTATAAAGGTGCTTATTCTGAGTGTTGGTTTTTGTAACTTCCTTAAAACTTTGTATTTGAATCTGTTTTGTGATCACATATTGTATATTTGCCATTGTACACTTCCTTTATACACTCCTTTATACTGTATAATTTTGCTGTGACACAATCTTTGTTATTGTGCAACTAATGGAAAGGGATTTCTGTTGTCATATATGACAGATGAATAAATAAATTCAATTCAATTCAACATAATTCAATTCAATAATCCAAAGACAAACAAATATGACATTAGTACTTTGGTACTCTACGGGGGTAATTGGAGAATGAACACTAATTTTGAGTGAGACATTTCCAATCTTTCTTGTATTCTAACTACCATAGAGCGTGAGAATCTGGAGTGTCGAGACGGGCCGTCACACACGAGTCATCCGCATCAGCCAAACGACATCCGTCATGGCTCTGAACTATCATCAGGGATACTTTGTCTGTTCGGTCGGAGAGATTGTATCGCTATGGCGACTGGATACTGCCACGTGTGTGAAGACATTTGAGGAGCATGAGAAAAGGTAGAGTAGTCTCATATAAATATGTACAGAGGGTCATTTAATATCCCTATATAATATGTGTGTTGAACATAGTATGATAGCTGTATTTATATTTTGCATTATAAATATGAATATTTTATTTAAATAATAGTTGATTCAATCAAATTAAAATGGTATTTATTTCACTTAATGGTGACTTATTTAGCTATTCTACCATTTAAGTTCACTTCACCCTACCAGTAATCAAATAAAATATTCATAACTATTACATTGAAATTGTCATATTGCATAAGAATTAATTGATTTGTATTCAGTGTGTATTAGTCTTGAAATCTCATATGCCTTCATATCCATATTTACAAATAGCTCATGTATTTTTTCAAATGGAATATAAAATACTTTTTTTCAATTTCATACACATATATCTTCCTGTCAATTGTCATTAACAACATGGGCTTACATTGTAGGTTGTAAAATGCCCTTTGAAATGTTTATTTGGGCCTCTAATTTGATCCTCTGTCACTTACATTGTACATGTACTAGACATACTTTCTTTAGTAATCTAGTCTAGGGAAACCTACCTAGCAGCAGTGATGGTATCATTTAGAGACATTGTTCTTTATTGTGTTGTTTATGACGTTGTTTCTTGACAGAGTTGAGACTCTGAGTCTACGAATCAGTAAGACCACCTACCCTGACAAACCTCAGGGTCTACTGGTCAGTGCTGGTCAAGATGGAATGGTCAAATACTGGGACCTAGAAAAGTGAGTATAGAAAGTTGATAAGACATGTAGGGTAAGTGACATTTGCTCCTGCAAAATGTGGTCCTTCAACATTTTCTCAGGGGTTCGTTTTGTCAAAGTTATAGGATTGGATTCAGGGTAAGGTATAGAGTTTCAGATTTAGGCTGAAGCCTGTTTTTGGCTCGGCTTCACCTAGCTATTGCACACATGTGAGCCAGTGCACTCTTCTGTACAAACCTCACAGTTATTCAAGCTCTGTATAATGATAGACATTATGAAACTACTGTGAATATACAATTTAAGACTAAAAGTCTTATGTCTATTTTCTACCTGAGAATCTCTGGTTGTTGAAAATTCTCACAAAATAACGTGAATATATAGCGTCTCATACATTAAGACTTTTATTGTATACATTCATGTTCTCAGTAATTTTCCATTATGCAACTCATGTGCAATTATTGATTCGGACCAAGTTATTATTTTGACCTTGTTTGTCATTATTTCTTTCACGAAAGGATTGAAAACTTGAATCATTTGAAATCTTATCTTTCTGTATCTCTAGGGATAGTAGTTGGCACTCGATGAAGTCTAGGAAAGGGAGCCACATCAGTAGTATCTTCTGCGACAAGACCAAGATCATCGCAGCGTGCTCCGACTTCAGGATCAGGATCTGGAATTTCCACACATGACAGGTCAAAGGTCATTGTAAGTTCCAATTCTAATAAGCCTCCGTCCATAAATGAATAGTGTAATAAAGATATGGTTGTAGAATTGTGATTGCAATCATTGCAATTATTGGATAGTCATACAAGTATATTTTTCTAGTAAAGTCAAAGTTGCAGCCATTATGATGTCTCCCAGTCTACATGTAGTATGCTAAGTATCATGTCTTCACAGAAATTATTTGTACCAATATAGTTGTAGATATGACTTCCATTATAATAGTGTACTCTTCCATATTCCATTCCATAGGACTATTCCACTACTGTAGATTTTGTATGTACATGTAGGTTGTACAGCATTTCTTCCTGTTGTCTTCAGCATGTTGCTGTCGGCTCTAGCTTCCAAATGTTAACAAGTGAGATTGTTTATTCATATGATGCACGTACTTGTGAATGTATGCATTTGTTAAATTGCTGACATTAAAAAATTGGTATCTTGTAAAAGGAGCTTTGAAATTATTTATCTCTTGAAAACATGCTAGAGAAAAATTCTTCCAGATTCATGTAAGATGGTGTAACTTTTACCAGAGTGGGTTTTTCCCCCATGCGAACTTGTACAGAAAGAACACCTTTCACTGAAGTGTGTGGTAAGATTGTACTGAGGTATTCCAGATTATTATCGATATAAGGCTTCCAGGTGGTACAATAAATCAGTGCATTCAATAGCTGAAGTGCAGTACCCGGTTGACTGACCAATATTGTTTTGATATTGCTCAGTCATCCGGGTACTTCAACTATCGATATCGATATCGAAATCAATATCACACACAAAAAAGCCATATTTACTGAGGCAAGTCAAGTCAAATTTTGTCATTTCGCTATAGTCAGCCTGATATAGATATAATATATAATGGCTTTGTTTTCTGAGATACAAGAATATATTGCTCTCGCAATTGACAGTATTGGATTCGTCTCCGACTCGTTCAATATTGTCATAGCTCGAGCAATATACTCTTGTATCACACTCAAAGCCATCCAATATTATATAACTATTGCTACAACCAATTCAAAATATGTTTATAATATATTCAGTATGAATAATTCAGCATGTATACAGTCATGTAAATGCATCTAAATGAGTAAAAATGTAATACTGCTGTATGTAACTGTGTATGGTGCTCTTTGTAGTAGAAAACGTCCACTTTATATTAGAAGTGATCAATATGCATGCATTGGATCCAATATTAATATATTATTAAGATTGTGAAATCCAAGCATAATGCCTTGAAAATAAAGGTGTACTAAGACATTAAAAGACATCTTAAAAAGGAAAAGAATATGCATGCACACTTTTTACTTATCTTGTACATATCAGGACTTATTTATGAATGCAGTATTATTAATTAACAATGGTGATTTTGAAATGTTTTATATGCTATATTAAAGCAAGAAAACAAACCATGCATTGGAGTAACTAAGTACAATTCACTCCCACTTTTAGCAAAAAATTGGTTAGTAGACTACAACAGTTTATTACAATTATTGAAAGTCAAATTTAATAGATGAATGTCCGTATAATGTTTTTAATAATTTACAGAGCTTTGTATCTATTGTATATTTGTGTATACATGTATTAGCAAATATTACATTTGTATATATATAGATATATATGTATAGAACAAAATAAATGTACAGTTTTATCTCCTATAACTGATTTTTGTTTTATTTTCTTTTATTTAATTTGATTGTAAAATATTGAGTCGGGAGGCATAGAGTTATATTGATGTCCAGAGATCCCTCTTTCTATATTTATCTTATGTAGCACTTTTTCATATTTTCTAGCCATTTCTTTCAGTCCATTGTATTGCATACAATTTTTGTTTTCTATTCTGAATGTGTGCACACCATTTCCTTGTGTTTCTGCATACCATTCTCTCAGTTTGTATAAGCCAATTATTCCTTGGGCATTTTGTAGAAACATGTGGCATGTCTCCATAATATTTGTCACATGAATGTTGAAAGAATGTATCTGGGATATATAGCTAGCCGAAGCAGGCAATCATCAGTGTCTGAATCAATAATTATTACGCATTAGCGTTCGAATCAATGATTATTATGTATGCATGCCTGCCCTGTGTGGCTAGACTACATGACTACATGTACCTAGAAATGATGTTGACCTTCATTGAGCATTATTACTTTTGCAACGTAGCACTTTCTCAAATTATAGACTGCAGTGATTTCCATGGAAAGAAACTTCCATATTTGCCAAAATTGAGTGTTCTAGCTGTCAGTTGTAATTTATTCCTTTCATTGCACCAAGCTAACATGAAACTTGGCCACTCACAATGCATGCAAAAAAGTGTCTGATTTCAAAGTAATTTTGTATAAAGATGTTTACAAAAATGGTATTTGTTCGGCCCACAAAATCACAAATAAACATAATAATTTACTATTCTTGCTGTCTTTTAATCACACCATGATTGCAATACCATATTTGAAATATATTCCATTAACATCTCTATAAAGAATAGGCCCCTTTCTGTGATGATAATAATAAGGCAAACACACTTAAAACTGACAGAAAACAGAGAGTGCTCTGTATATCACAAATCTATAAAGAGATAAAGATATAAAGATAAGAATCTGGTAATTTTACAACTTTTTGTACAGCTGACACATGTCTTAATAAATACTATGATACAACTATATACAAAGTGGCAGAAACACACATAAAATATTGTACATCAGGCACATGCAGAAAATACACATGTACATGACTAAAAAAAGAAATATTCTGTCAAGAAACATAACTCACATTATGGGCTCTCAAGAAACATCTTGGAAAATACAAAATATACAAACAAAATTCCAATAACAAGGCCTATGAAACACCGTAATCATCAAAGATGTTAAGAATTCACAAATCTGTGCTTGAATAGATTGAATACATGATTTTTTTTCTCTCTCACACATTTATATGCACATTAAAAACAATGTAGCACTTTATATTGGTCGTATATATAATTATATTGTAAATGTATATATAAATAACAAGGTGAACAATATGTTTTTGGCACCAGTGTAAACAGACATACAAGTGTAACCAACAATACATTTCTAACTGACTATGACTCCTGTTTAAGACTAGCCAGTTTCTTTTACAATTCATGGTATAAATGCTGTGTTTAATTCCTGCAATCTTTTATGCATGATGAGGTTTTTCCGCACAAGGTTGTCAAATTATCGGCGTTTGATACAGGCAAAAAGGGATCATACAATTAGGGTGATTTACATGAATGAAATCAGTATCTGCAAAATATCTCTGATTCATTACATATTGTAAATTGCAATTAACATGTGTAAAATTAGTGCTTCATTATCTTTGCTCCATCATCTAGATTCTGCGTACTTCAATTGGACTTACATTAATATGACACTTAACAAGTATTTGTTCCACCCATTATGGATACAATTATAAGTGGGACCCTGTAACATAAAAATCGACTTACATACAGCACAAAATGAATTGTAAAGCTTTCATTGATTGAAAGAAATATGATTAATTTGGAGGAGATAAATTTAAATGTGATGGGCCTGTCTTAAAAAGAGTTGATATCAATCACAACTTATTTGCGATTGATATCAATCACAGCAATGTATATAAGAGATAGGAGACAGCAAACTTACAATTGATTGGAGGACTTGCGATTGATTTGGATCAATGGCAACTCTCTGTAAGAAGAGGCCCTGAACTGCTAAACTTTATAAAAACAGGGTACTTAAATACATCTTGGTGTAGTAAATGCAACAATACATGATGGTAAAGTATACATGTGTTGTTACTCGTACATGTACAGTGTATGATTTCTGTTAAAAACAAAAATACATAAGATACATGTTTATCTGTTCATTTTGAAAACAGGAATGTGACATATATTCATACAAAAAGTATGTACATGATATAAGTACTGATTAATGTGAAAAAACACTGAATACATTACATACTGGTACACACTCCCATATACAAATGTACATGTATGCTACATGTATTGGAATGTTCCTCAAGGCATTTCAGTCTTCTTGTTTACTCAGAAAAAAAAATCAATATCATTGAATTTTGCCAGGATTGGATAAACCAGCTGCCTCTATCACTCCAACATTTACATGCAGCTAAAAGACACATAATCTACTGTCTATTCCAATGTATTTTGTAAATTTAGTTAAAAAATTGGTTTTGTTTTGCAATATATTTACAATGTACTGTATGTGTAATCATAATGTGATCATGTTGTTTCAATGCAGAATATATCTGGTGCATTGGGAAGAATGTAATACTTCCTGTGTGATATCTGCTGAAGACAGATGTTTTACATTGTGCCAAAACACAGCTAATTTAAGGATATTACTATCAACTTAGATCAAGTTTAGATTAGAAAGTCAAAATGGATCATCAGCTTAAAATACTTTAGCACCTCAATGAACTATCAATAATCAATTTTCTTTCACAAGAAAAGTACAATATAACATAATGTTATCTGACGTGATTAAATATATTATGGAAACATTCTTATGCAGGTATCATATGGGCAGTGTAGTAGTCCTTACACACACGCTCATGTAAATAGACTTAAACTCAAATGAATGTACAAATCTTTGTTTAAGTACCTCATTACAAAGTATTTCATTCACCTGTTACAAATAAATGTATTTCAATAGTAAGAATACGCTTTGTGCATATTAATTTTTGCTGGGTAGGACAAAATTATGGCTTGTCCTACCTAGCAACATGTATGGACTTGAATTCTGATGATTGAAATGCAATTTTCTGTAACAGGTGAATAAAATACTTGGTAAAGAGGCACTAAACAAATATTTGAGCATTAAATCTGATTACATTACAAAAATGGTCCATTAATTTTGCTCGCTCAGTCCATGTGAAATGTAAAGGTTAATGGTTGAATTTGTGAATTTGCAGTAGACATGAACACAAATTACAGAGATCAGGGTTGCAATTCTATTGATGGTGATTAAATTCTGTTTTAAATAAGAGTGGGATTGTACGGAGACAATCCCAGAATCAACATAAAGACAAGGTTAGGGTAAATTTCTTTACAGAGATTACTCCTACAGTGTGCCAAACATTTACAACACATGATTAATGAAACATTAAATAAAATCACCCTGTCCTTCAATAATTTCGAGTCTTGTTCTTCAAACAAGTTTTAAGTCACATGAGTACATGATTACATCATCATCAACAATATTGATGATCATAGTAGTACAGCATTTATCAAATGTAAACATGGTACTATTTCTACAAGTGTACACATTGTTATACTTGATTTCAGTAAAACTCCAGGCACAGGTAATTTCAGCCTTTCTTTAAAAAACATTTCTATCGTATTTGGTGCTACATAATTATATCAACACCTCTTGCAATTCCCATATGAACAACTCTACTTTTTCAGGGACAAGTCGCTGAAATAAATCATCATAAAATGAAGAAATTTAAGGTATCCCACAGAAATAGAAACGTAAGAGTTTGATATCGAATTGGTTGCTTTGTTCTTTGACCAAGTCACTGCTTGGAATCAAGATAATTTTTATTCTTTTCTATTCTTAAAAAAATAAGGTCTGAGAGTGATCTAATCAGTGCCTTCATTAGATATTGGCCTCATTTCAAAATTGCTTCTTGGATAACACTGCTATATTGAAGAGATTATCGTCTTTTGCCGACATGATTTTGAGCTACATGTACTTACAGTAACTTCATATACTTTCACTGTATGTTATAATTTCTTTGAACAAATGTAAAGGCAATTATAAGCATGGAATGTTTAAAAACACATCAGAATAAAAAATTTAAAAAAATCATTCATAGAGAATGAGCTCCTATCTCACTGTAGCAGGTGAACTGAATGAGTTGTTTTCATCAAGAGAGAGATTTTGTATGTCTCTTTCATGAGCTCATCATAACATAACTTCCTCAATGTCATCGTCAAAGTCATCGAAACCAGACTTTGGTAAATTGACGGTCAGACCGTTTGGTTTGTTCGCTTGACCGAAGAGGTTGCCTTGTGGCTGCGTCTTCTTCTCCCAAGGCAGCGTGGCATTGTCCGCAACTGGCTTCGCCTTCGTCGACTGCGAGAAAACGGATCCTTCAAATGAATTCCTGCCTTTGTTGGGGGTGGTCGATTTATTGTCTGAAAACGGATTTGATCTCCTGTCTTTGGACTTGTCCGTCGGCTTCGGTTTTGGCGTCGCAAAGATGTCGTCACTGTCATCATCATCGTCATTGTCGTCGTCGAATAGACCCCCTTTCTTGACGGGTGGTTTGTCACTGGCTGCTGCGCGACGCCCAAAGGTGGGGGCGTAACTTCCAAACACAGCGTCGGAATCCGCAGCAGGTTTCTTCTTGGGGGTAGAGTTAGGAGACCCTTGGAGATCTGGATGGGATGGCTTCCCATTGTGTAGATTCTCAATGGGCTGGGTGAATCTTGGGAGGAAGAAATAGAACAGCAGACAAGCATAAGGGTGTGATTCTGTCATAGATCAATTCAAATTGAATACTTATTTTCTATTCTATTCTATTCTTTTTATTCATCCAAATTTACAAGAATACATAGAAATTTGTTTTGGTCACATATTGTAAAAATACGTAATATATGAGAAACTATATCGTTGTGTTTATAATCATAAAAGAACCATCAAAATAAAAAGTAGACAAAATAGAATTATTTTTATTCTAGTGTTACACATTGAAAATGATGAAAATGATAGAATATCAGTGGGAAGGAAGGAAGGATAACCATGCAAAATCGATACTCTGTACTCACATAAAAAATGCAGTTTATATTTAAAAATTTCAATCACCTTTTCCAATCATCATACTGAAGAGTGAACATGCAGAGTAAAGGTAACTATATACATGTAGAGTAATGGTTGGAACTTAAATGTGTTACATTTAGATATTTTTTTAATAGACCATTTTTGTAATGTAATCAAATTGAATGCACACATTTTTTAAGTGCCTCTTTATAAATGATTCCATTCAATAGTCAGAATGGGAATTGCATAGATTAATTGTTGCTAGGGAGGAAAAACATGGCTTGTCCTACATGTACATGTACCTAACAACATGTATTGTATTACAAAAATGGCCTATTGCATGTCAACATGATGTGCACCTAAATATGAACAGTATTGTTCCCCTCTCTCACATCAAACTACGCTCTTTTGGGAGAAAGCAACACATTGCTTGTTTCCTAACTTAATACTTGTAATCTTTCTTGGTTCCCCCTGATGCTGGCTTGGTGTCGAGATCTCTCATCTTGGCCAGCAGGATATCCTTCTTCCTTCGTTCCTCCGCAAGCCTCTCAGACTCCTCCTTCTGCTTCTTCCTCTGTGCGGCCAGATCTTCTTCCTCTCGTTTCCTCTCTATGATACAAATTAGTGTACATGTACTGTAGATGAGAACTTCCATGGGTAATGGTATTTGCCACAGTCAATCAAGAGTTGGCAAATTTTTGAAATTTCCTTTTAAGAATACTTTTTTGTCATTAATGTACTAAGTCAGTAATTCATTTTTATTCACTTCATATCCCCTTGCTTGCACACACGCACATCATTATTATATCATGTATTTAATTAAAAAGTCAGACGACATGTTGTACATCCACATGCTGATTAGTGGGAGCAGGTTGGGCCTTCTGTGAACAGCAATTTGATTTTAAGGGACAGGATATCTTCACCTCAGATTCTAAAACAAAATCATAATTATAAACCTTTAGGTCAGTCAGGAATCCCATGACTTTTGCAAGCCGATCGCCTGTCTGATTATCAAGATATTTACGATTGGAAATTGAAATTTCAAAAACCGTTTTCCTAACGGTTTTTATAACACAACAGTCTATTCTTATTGGGAAAAATGAGTATGGTAAAAACGGTCACTCATAAGAATTTTAATGTTTTGAAGCAAAATATGTTTAAGGCTTCAATATTACACCATATCACAGATACTGATAACACGTAGGGCCATGCATCTCAGATTTAACATTGTTAAGCGATGCCTTTAAGGCAGGTATTAAAAAAAGCAACATGCATTCAAGGTTGAGAAAATAAGAAAACACTTTAATTGCAAAGGTAAGAATGAAAGCTGATGTCAATAAAACCGAACTGATAATTTTGCAATGAAGCAGTTGTTAAATGACACTCCACTTGGGAAGTGTGTTAATTAGTAATATTCAAAGTGACAAATCAAAATATGAATAACTAGATGGAATTCGACTGCGCGCAGTCGAAAATGATGCCTCCGTCATAGAGCAATTTTACAAACCGAAACGGAAGAAATTTTTCAAATTCAAGTTCAATTGTAATCCATTAACATGTTCTCAGAATATCGTGATTACAAGCAATTTCTCATATACATATATGACCCTTTGATCTTTGACCTCATGACCCTAAAATCTACTCAGTTCATTGGCTCTGCAAGATTTCCTGAGTTAAATAGTAATCCATCTGTCAGTTCTAATGAGAATGCGTCCACATAACAATCTCAATGTATGGAATTTCATAAGTTGACCTCTGTGACCCTTGACCTTTGACCTACGTGCTCCAAAATCTAATCAGATTGTCTTCCTATGGTGATACACACTATCATTAAGTTTGAAGTGAAAATTCTCCAGTGGTTCTTGAGATATCGCGATAACGATCTCAATGTATGGAATTTCATAAGTTGACCTCTGTGACCCTTGACCTTTGACCTACGTGCTCCAAAATCTAATCAGATTGTCTTCCTATGGTGATACACACTATCATTAAGTTTGAAGTTTAAATCTCCAGTGGTTCTCGAGATATTATGATAACAATCTCAATGTATGGAATTTCATAAGTTGACCTCTGTGACCCTTGACCTTTGACCTACATGCTCCAAAATCTAATCAGATCGTCTTCCTATGGTGATACATACTATCCTTAAGTTTGAAGTTTTTACATCTCCAGTGGTTCTTGAGATATCATGATAACAATCTCAATGTATGGAATTTCATAAGTTGACCTCTATGACCCTTGACCTTTGACCTACGTGCTCCAAAATGTAATCAGATTGTTTTCCTATAGTGATACACACTATCACTAAGTTTGAAGTTTAAATCTCCAGTGGTTCTTGAGATATCATGATAACAATCTCAATGTATGGAATTTCATAAGTTGACCTCTGTGACCCTTGACCTTTGACATACGTGCTCCAAAATCTAATCAGATCGTCTTCCTATGGTGATACATACTATCCTTAAGTTTGAAGTTTAAATCTCAAATGGTTCTTGAGATATCGCGCTAACAAACTCAATACAAGGAATTTCATAAGTTGACCTCTGTGACCTGTGACCTTTGACCTACGTACTCCAAAATCTAATCAGATCGTCTTCCTATGGTGATAAATACTATTCCTGAGTCTTAAGTTTAAATCTTAAATGGTTCTTGAGATATTGTGATAACGGTCAAACGGGACGGACGTACGGACGGACAACCCAAAAACATGATGCCTCCGGCACCACCTTCGGTGGCGGAGGCATAATAAAAAGCTGTCAAGTTTGAATGTTTGAAGCATTAATGTGTTGTTACAACAAATACTCTATGCTGACAAAAACCCTAAATGGAATGTATGAAAATATGATGTTGAGATGAAAGAAAAACAACTGCTTCAGAAAAATAAGACACTTGAGATGTATGCTAATGAGTAATATTTAAAGTAACATCAAAATATGAATAATAAAATGCTGTCAAGTTTGATGTTTGAACTTTGAAGCATTAACGTGATGTTAGTTTGTTACAACAAATACTTTCTGCAGACAAAAACCATAATGTGGCTTTATAAATGAAATCTATGAAAATATAATGTTGAGACAAAGGAAAACAACTGCTTTAGATAAATGAAACACAAAATGTGTACCAGTACACAAAACTAAAAAACATCAAACATCAAATAAAGAAAAATTAAGAGCTGAATAAACACACACAATTAATCATAAAGAGCGTCATATTTGCAAAAGAGAGAATGCAGAAAACCATGAATGATAGCTTTAGCAAGATGAACAGAAGACACAATTTCTTGAAAATGAAAGTGACTTAATTATTAAAGAGTAAATAAAACAGTGTTACAGGAAATGGGTCAGGAGTTAGACAGAGAGGAAACACATGCATGAATAACTCATAAAGACAACGGACAGGCAAAGAGAGAGAGAGAGGGAGACATGCTATGCTATTTACCATTATTATCGCCACTCTCTCTCGAGTTGGGCTTACTACCGCCGCTATTCCGCCGAGCATTACTGGAGTACTTGTGCAGGTCTCTCACGCTATTGACGGCAGCCCCAGAATTACTGGGCTTGGAGGAGGGGGGTGGGGCGCCCTTGGGTCTGGAGTAGGGGGCATTCTTGGGTTTAGACCCAAAGAAGGGGACGTTGTCTTCCTCATCGGAAGATGCGCCGTTGAAGACGGGAGTTTTGGGAGCTTTGTCGTCGGTGACGAAAGTGGAAGATTTGACAAGTGCTGCCAATTTGAAGGGTGGGAAGGTGGAAGATAATGAAAAAGAGGTCTTGTGTTGGTGTTTTGAATATATTTGGTGATCCTGGGAAGAAGGGTCATAAGCTAGCATGCTTATCATGTTCAAAGACTAAAGTGGAATAACAATTGTGTTGGAAGTTATATAAAGAATTAGGAAATAATTCTACAACATTTTCATAGAAAATAAAGGGTGTGTGCTAGGATCCAGATTTTATAGTAGGAGAAAACTAATACATGTACCTTATAATGGTATTGCTCTACATGTACATGTATGTGACTGTGATACCATTAGTATTTGTTAGTTTGAATAAACAAAAAATTAAAAAATTGAAAGAACAATATTCCTGTAAATTAGTCCAAAGTATTCAAATGAATTATCAACATGACATGTGTTTCCCTCTGCAAACCATTGAATACTGCCCACTTCAAAATTTATTTCCTGCCTTATGATCCAATTTAACCCCCTTTGAAATGAAGCACATTATATGCCAATCTACAACATCAAATTTACACAAAACTGATATGTATAATGGTCTACCTAAAATGACTCAACTATATTTTCAAAAATGAGACATATGTGAATACGTTCTGATGTGAATGAAAAATGAAAACTACAAAGGTGAAAGTTAATTTCTTGAATTTGCTTAAAATACATTTGGGTGGATAGAAAATGAAAGTAACATGGTTGTTGAAATTCTATAGGGTTTTTATTATAAATACAATAGGTTATAATGAGTTGAATATTGTGACTAATGGAATTTTTAATGGATACAAATACACAAACGTATAGAGGAGGTGGTATGTATCTCACTGAAATGAATATTCTTCACAAAGTGAATGTGTGAAAAGGAGCAAAAAGTAGCTTTTTATTTTGTATTAAATATAAACGAGCTGTAAATGAACAGGAGAAAAATTCTACTGCCTTACTACAATAATTGAATATGATATAAGTTTTTGTAGAAATCACCGCCTGCTAATGACTAAAGTAATGAAATATCATTGTGTGGTAATATATTGTGCTTGCACGCATCAAAATGTAAACAATGTAAATAATCACCAATGAACAATCATAATACAACCGATGAAACGTGAGATGTGCTGTGAAATTTGAATGTGTGTCTATACAGAAAATGTAAACTGTCTTTCGACTTGGTATATATTTGGAATATATAATTATCTATGTGTACAACTACAATCACAGTGGATATGAAAATTGAAATGATAAATAGATGGACAATATACTGTACATGTGGGGTATTTGTATGATGAAAAACAAAAAGACAAAAATAGTCTAGCTTACCTTCTTCCTTCTCCTTCCTTTCTCTCTCCTATAAAACAAACATAAAACATATCAGAAATTAGCATGTGTTAGATCCTTCAACAGGAATGTAAGTGAGAACCAGACACAAAATCAAACTTTCTAGAAGTTTCCTTCACTGTACAAGCCACCACCAAAGAAACTTTACCAATTCGGGTTGAATATACATTTGTAAATTGCATATATAGCATGTACTGTAGCTTGCCAGAAAGCAAGATGAGAGAAATACTTTGAAGATCATCTAAAGACAAGTTGACCACTGTCACTGCAAATTAGGGACCCTGGTAATTCATGATTTACAAGCAAGGTTCCCAAACACCATGAATGAAAATGAAAGTAGGGTGAAGAAGTAAATACTGCAGAAATAAGACCCAATTTGTTTATTTTATTCTTGCACAACACTTTTCAAACTTCAGCAAAGACAGGCAAGCAAACAAAAGAGTTGATGGTCTATACCTAATATCCCCATGTTGTTGAGAGTCCTGAATGCTATTATTCAAGTCATTATGAAAAATAAATATTTTAATTGAATATGATAAAGGTCTGCAAAACCCACAACACAAACAAAAACAATAACAGCAGTCCCTAGATATAAAGGTACAAGAAGGGAAGTTAGGAACTGATTCAGACTATGCATTAGTCTACTGTCACCTCAAACAAATAACATCATTCTGTGAAATTTCAACCCCATTTTCATTCACATTTTGGGAGAATTTAGACAAGTACCAATTAAAAAAAAAAAAACCTAAAATGTAACATCAGTTTTGTCTAGATCATGATGGAGAAAAAAAAAGTTAATGTGGGATTCTCGCTCAACAAGCCTACATGTACATGTAGCTTTTCTGAGATTCCCTTTTTTCCCCTCTCAGTTTAATAAATCAAGCAATATAAAATATTTTGTCTTATTCTCAAACTTAAATGTGTACTTTGGAAACTTATTTTATTACAAACATATTTGTTAGTATTTTTTTACTTGTATAATTCATTTGTTCTATTATATATTGTAATACTGTATGGTTTATTTATAATTATATGTCATTTAACTTGTGGATATTTGAGTGGAAAAATCAATAAAATCAAATCAAATAAAAAAAAAATCAATGTATTGAGAGCACACGTAGTAGGTCTGGTAGTATTAGAATATTAGGGGGTATTGTATTTTTTAAATGCCAGTATGGACTAGTTTTCTATGAATTCTATCTTTATTTCTTTAAATAAGGTAGCAAACAATCTTTTTTGTATCATTCCTTGTTAACTGTGCGTTTCTTGTTTCCTCCCTTTTATGGAAAAAGTATTAGATCATTATTAAGATCACAACACACCAAGTATATGTATCACTATCAAACGATAATGATGGAACGCATGCATTACCGCTGAAATGTCCCTTGCTCTTTCAGGACTGTCATGCTCGCTATCTTTCGTCAACCAAAACGGCTTCTTTTCCTCTCGTGTTCCGAACATCCCCACCCCACTACCTTCCTCTTTCGCATCTTCCCCCCTCCTAGTAGACCTTGTCGTGGTCGATGGCAAGAACGAGGGTTCATGAGTTTCTGTTTCCTTGGGAGAGTTTGAGAAGGGAGCTTTAAAAGAGGAGTTGGCAAAGGAAGGCTTGTATGAGTCTGTTCCATTGAAAGAGTTTGAAACTGAGGTATTGGAGGTGCTTTTATTGTTCGATGGGAAATAGGGTTCATATGCGGAAGATTTTGCTTTGCTCCTGGAAGACTGATAAGGATTTTTAGGACCCGAAAAGAAGCTTAGCTGACCCTGCTCCCCATGACGCATGCCAAGAGAAAGAAGATAGACAAAAAATTCACAAGTTAATGATGAAGCAAGCAATATACCGTAGCATACAAGTATACAGCATAAATACAGTGTATGATCTAAAAAGGAAAAGATGACATGAAAAACTAGACTACACATGTATGCAACTAACTAAAAGCAACTGTTCCTTTCTTATTCCCTGATCATTTATTCCCTGGTCTTTTACTTTCTCCAAATTACTATAGAACTGAAAATATGTTATATGAAGAAAGAAAACAATAATAATCTGGTATTCTCTGAACTTGTTGAAGTATAAATGCAAAAATAATCGTAACCCGTTCAGAATGTGTATCTGCATGTTTTAGCAAAAGATACAATGAAAGTAAGTAAATGATTGAATACCATAGATGTATCATGACTTGTCAAAAAGTGACTTTTTTCTAGAAGTACGCCTGTTCATTTTGTACATGAACAGTCTTATTGGTATTGGTATTGGGTAACTTTAGGGAGATATCTGGATATATTGGATAAAATAGCAACACACTTTAAAAGTCAGAGACGATAGACAAATGCAGTGGGTTTTTGATAATATATTGTCATAAATAAAGAGACCTTTCAACAGGATCCATTTGATGATACAATCATGTTAAAAATATTACCTTTCGTTCCTCTTCTTCTTTCCTCTTCCTTTCCTCCTCTTCCTGCTTTAAGCGCCTTCTCCATTCTTCTTCGTCAGCTTGACGTTTCCTTTGCTGTTCTTCCTTCTCCCTCTTCATCCTCTGTTCTGACCTCATCTTTTCCTCATCGAGTCTTTCTCTCTTCTTAATCTCATTGTCCAAATCGTTCAAGATATCATCATCCTTTTTCGCTGGGGGCGGGAGAGGTTTGAAACCGCCATCAAGATCCAACAAGATCTTGTCATGCTCCGACAGCTGCTTCTTTTCCTCTTTCCTTGGAGTAACCTTCTTCTCTTCCGGCTTGACCTCCGGTTTTGGTGGTCTTGGGGTGTGATCCGTCTTTCGGTTCTCCTCTGCGGAGGACGATCTCTTTATGGTTGGCGCCGGCTTGGTGTTCTTGATGTCGTCATTGGAGGTGGCTCGTGTCTGAGCAAGGGGCCTCGGGGTCGAGTCGAGGGTGTTGTTGAGCTTTGCAGGAGGTTTCATCACGCGATGGCTGTAAATGTTCCTAATGTCAAGCTCTTTCTCTTTTTCCTTTGAGAAGGGAAAAGAAATCAGAGAGATTAGCACAGGCATCTATTATATATGAAAGTATCAGCTGTTTGTTACACAGAGTACCATTGTCAGTAATATTACTGCATTCCACAAGGGCCCTCTATCAAAAGAGTATTTATTACAGCACTATACATATGAAACATATCAAAATCAAGGTTTCCATGGTAGTTACCATTGATGGCAAAGTTAACATCAATGGTATTAAGTATTGTGCAAGGGGCCGAGGTTTCCAGCTAAGTTGCTTCATTCAGAGAAAGGTAGAAAAAGATAAATTGAAGAGAGCAACAAAATTATTCAAATTCCAATTTGGATGATGATGCATATTTTTCTCCTTTAAAAAAAAAATTGACTAAACATTTGATATCCGCATACTTGTGGAATAGCACACAAACAATCCAAAAGCTCAAATATATTCAGTTTGAACTTGAATTGTAGAGACTTCCTACAAGTTTAGGGGGATACAAATGATACTTACTTTGAGTTGAAATTTAGTAGTTTGATTTTCCTCCTCAAGGTATGCCACTCTGGCTCTGTACTCTCTTTCACGTTGCTTCCATTGCTCACTATCATGCCTCACATTCTTCTTCATGTTCTCTACGTGTTTCTCAAGCTCCTGAAAATAAGATAAGTTACAGGATATTAGGGCTGGAAACAACAAATTGCAAGGTACACATGTATATATACTACTAGGGAAATCTGCGCTTATACACAATTCATGAAGCACTTCTTTGTAAACGATAAATATTTATCAATGAACCAGATGAAGGTTTTGAAAACTTGAGCACTGTAATGTTGATGCCTGGTTGCAATCACAGCTGAAATCAGATGCAATTCTAAAAGTTATTTGAGATTCAAGTAAGGAGAGAGAGAAATTGTGTTTGGTTCTTTCTTTTTTGCAACTTTTGGGGCACAATGCAAAGTATTTTGCTTCCTCATTTTCTTTCAATATTCACTGAGGTTATCTCCCTGGATAGTTGCCTATATGTATACACAGGATATTAAGTGCAGCGCACAGGTTTAAAAGCAAACTGCTAAAATCACAAGGACTCACATTAACTCTTCTTTCCTTCTCATCAAAGTTGTCCTGAAGCCTATCCACTTTCCTCTGCAGCTTATCCCTATCTAACAGGTGCTTGTTGTCTGCCAAGTTTCTCAGTTTCTTCAACTCATCGTTCAACCTATTCAACTCTTCATTCTTGTCCTTCACTCTCCTGTCCTTATCCTTCTCCCTGTCCTGCGTTCTGCGCAGCCTCTCCCGGAGATTGTCTACTTCCGCTGCATGGCTCCGCAGCAATTGCGGCAGTTCCTCATCTTTGTCCTCAAACTTGGCAAGCGATGCCTCTTGGCGCCTCTGCAGTTGTTTCATTAACTTGTTTTCCCTGATGGCATCATCGTATTTTCGCCGCAGATCGTCAAAGTCACTTCTTAGCTTGTTGATGGTGTGCCCTTTGGCAGAGAGCATTCGTCTTGTGACCTCCGTGCTCCTTGGTGACTGCTGTGCGGCGGTCACGCTTTGTGATCGTCCCACACCCTTCTTCTTTGGAGCACCTATAATGAGAAATGTGTCGTATAAATTCAAAGACAGGTCAAGGTCATGGGTGATGGCCTGATGGGTATAAATGCTCTGTATTCACTCTTCAAAGGACAAACTGTTTCATTTCTTCATTTCATTTTCTTAATTTCTAATTTTCTTAAATCCTCTGAGGTCATACATAAAAATAGAAGACATTAAATTCAATAGTTATTGACTATAAAATGGCGATTCAATAAAAGACTCCATGTGCACTAATGCGCATATAATTGTAGTGCTGTAACATCACGGATATCTCCAATTCCGTTTAACCGCCAGTCAAAACCGGACGGTTTTCGGTTAAACGATTTAAAAAAAAAAAAAAAAAAAAAAAAAAATATTAAAAAAAAAAAAAAAAAAAAAAAAAAAAAATATTAAAAAAAAAAAAAAAAAAAAAAAAAAAAAAAAAAAAAAAAAAAAAAAAAAAATCGTTTTTTTTTTTTTTTTTTACCCAGCAAGCCAGGTCCGTGTGAAAAAGCGGGAAGGACTTTCATTTAACTGCGTGGTGCATTTGAAGGGGCCGATTTGTGCTTGTTAACTTGTCACAAATAATAGTAACAATGTTGTTTTTAGAAGAATGTGTAAGATCATTAATGTAAATCAAAAACAGTAGAGGACCTAGGATAGAACCTTGTGGTACGCCGTGTGTAAAAGTTGGATGAGTTATTATTATAAACTTCATATTGAGATCTTTTACAAAGATTACTTTCAAACCAAGATGACAGACAAGTGTTGTTCTAGTTTCGGAGTAGTGAGTCAACACACAGATTACTGAGCTGGGAGACATTGCCAGGCATAGTGCCAGGTGGAGGGGCATAAATCGAAACTTAAAAAAAAAAAAAAAAAAAAACGGGAGAACAAAACCGTCCAATTGAAAACGGAATCCGCCATGGGCGGTCGGAAACCGGACGGTTAAACGTTTGGTTACAGCACTAATAACAAGCATCTAACCCTATGTTTGCTACATGCATAAACCTGTATCAGCATCAAAATATTGGTTGCTATCAAGAACTCTGGAGTAACTGAATAAAGATGATAAAAAATACAAAATAAATGTCTATTCTTGCAGATTCAAAGATACCACCTCACCTTTCTTTACACTAGGTTTAGTTGCTCTGCCGTATGTCCGATACGTTGATCTACTATCCTTACTAGTCCCTGAGTTATATCTGTTTGTCGATGTCGATGCCACGCTCCTCCGAGTTGATTTCCTATTCCTCGCTGGGGATCCTCGTCTAGAATCCTGCATGGAATCCTCAGAGTCAAAAGAGTCTGAATAGTCAGGTGTCCTTGACCTTGAGCGGTCATGATAAGATCCAGACGAATCTCTCTTATGCGACGACATGGTGTCCGATTCCACAGTGAAATTTCCAGATGTCGACGACCGAGAGTGACCCTGCAAGGTCTTTTCAGCTGTTCTGTTGCCAGAGTCAGGTTTATCGTTGTGGGGGGAGTTTGACGATTGGGAGGGCGGGGTGATGCCCCGATGATATTCTCCTTTCAAGGTAAAAGGTTCTTCTTTATCTTGGTCTCCATCAGAGTCAAAGAATGAGTCGTTTACATGGTTAGAGCTCATTTTCTGTAGAGATCAAAGTAATTCAGACCTTGTCTCTCATCTCTCAGTGGTTTCTGGTATCTAGGTTTTTGCCAGTGGATTGATTCTGGGGAATAAAGAAAAAACAAAAAAAGAAGACATTCATCAGAAATTTGTTTTGAAATGAAAAAAATATAAAATCTCAATAGATCTACTAGATATAAAGTTCTCTAAATAAAGAAAAATAAGAAAAGTCAAAGTAATTCAAAGATGAACGAGGCAATTCAATTATTAAAATGGTCTGGAGGCTGCTGATTGTTTGAATTCATTTTAAAGTCACTACAGTAAAAATGATAATAAAAACAAAATAGTATAACAAACACAGCATGATCCATAGTAGATCTATACACAAAGATCCAAACACAACATTTGGAAAGCAAAACTAAATCATTTAGCCATTCTTAACATTTTATTAAGAATGTCTTGACACTAGTATCAATCAATGTGGTTCTTCCCCAAGATAACAGAAGCCAAGGTCTGAGTGAAAGTTACAATTTACAACAGACTTAAATGTATTGTGAAATCCTTAGTGACTAGAATCTATTCAACTATTGTAAGACCCCTAATATTAATTATACTATTTTGCTTTTTTCCCACTTGATTTACTGTGTTTATTATTGACCCTTCAGGTGTCCAAGACACATGTAGACATTGGTCCAGATCTAGTATAAATTGGTAGAATTGGTTAGATACTGTCTATATCTCAGTTTTAACATGAATGTGTTTCTTTTTCACAAGATCATCTTTTTTCAATTTTGAGTTTCACCTTGGGCTGAGTGTGGTTGATCATGAATACTAGGCCTACCATCTATCACCTCTGCTCTGGGTTACTTACAGTTACTTACTAAATAGACCCTAGTGTATAAAACTGTAATGCAATCAGGAATCTAGACTATACATATGAAAACATGATACAAACTTACACAGAACATTAGGCTATTCAAAGACTAGCCCGTCTGGAAAGCAAACCCACCCCACGTCCACTTGATCGCTCAACCGGAAACACACACACGGAAGGCGTCTGTAGCGGCTAGCATAGCGGAGACACAGGGAAATTAAATGGAGCCGCATGAAACAAGATCGGGATTGAAGCAGAAATCTACTCAATATATCACGAAACTATACAAGTTATCACTTTAAAACGCGACGATATGTATCTATAATACTAAGAATTTCTTACAGTTGTTTCAAAAGAGAACCAGGTGAGTAAACATTTCGAATTATAGCCTAATTTTATGTCGTCCTCGCGAGCAGACTTGGCGATGAACACAATCAGCGAAGTAATCGAGGCTTCTTTTCGGAGATCTCTATGCGGCTAGCCACGGGGAGTGGTTAACCTTGAAAACATATCGACAGCGCATCGACTTCATAGCTGAAAAAATGGTATTTTGCACCAGCCGAAGAAATTAATTACATATTGATAGCTATGAAAATAACCATAATACACATACCTTGACATTATTTGACTTGACGATCATTTTTATTCAAAAAAGCTGTTTCATTTTGACATTTGTGCGTGTTTTCCTGGCCAATTTCAATGAGAGGCTGTGGTATTTCGCCTTCGTCGCGGGCATAGCGATAGCATTGTTTTGAAACGCAAATATGGCAACCATGTGACGTTTCTGTCTGTCGCCATCTAGCGTTCTATAATGTATAAGCAGTGCCTGTCTTGAGTCATTTCATAAAAAATAAGCAAAACATTATTATTACTACTAAATAATAGGCCAGTACGTGAGCCTCTCATTATTTATGCATGTTTTCTTGTATAATATCTTACTTAGATACGTGTACTTAAATTTGACCTTCCTCCCTTCGTTTCATTTTAAATGCCCTTGAGATAGTCACAAAATCTACTTGAGAGGCCATGGAGGGTGAGGGTAAAGAGGAGGGGGGGGGGGGGAGGGGAGGGGGGGGGGGGGGGGGTGGGGGCATTGCCCTATTTCTTCAGTGGATCAAGTTTGACGATCATACACGGCAGTATAATCATGCCCTTAAAGTAGATATGCGGGTACCAAATTCATGAGCTGGAAGATGCTTCCTAATTGAAAATAATGAACAATTTACTAATATTTCACTTCCTCAACTGAATTACCGTCATTTGTGTGTGAAGGATAGACTTGTCTGTAATCACATCAGGGTGGATTTAACATAACAAGTTAAGTAAATTGCGTTTTAAAAATTTGCAGTTGAAAAAAAATAAATTATAAGTTGTAGATCTAGGCCTACAAATTAACACTAAGCAAGATTATTTTGATGTATTCTCCATAGTTTTCTAACTTTCTACATGCCTACAATATTATGCCCTGCGTCAATAATAATGGAATTTAAGTTTTTCTTCAGGTTTAAGTTTTTTTTAAATCTGGGCATGCATGACTGCCTTATTTTAGGGGGCGTGGGGATGGGTGTATAATTTGTGTTTTCTTCAATTAACTTATTGTATGAAATATATTTTTTCTTTGTATATTTTTTTTATTTATCCTTGTTCATGTATCTATATGTGTAATCTAGACCTAGTATCATTATATAATCAATGATTATTCAAGACAACAATCTCTGAAATTATTGTTCATGAAACTCTTTTGTGACAAAAATTATTCATCTGTGACTAGAAGCACTCTGTTTTACAACTTTGAAGACTTAAAATTTACACTGTTTTTTAAATTGTTTTAATTCTCTAGATCTATCACTATATAGGCCACGGTTAGCAAAAATTATTCCCGACAAAAATCTCTGAATGATTCTTTATGAAACTCTTTTGTGACGAAAGTTGTTCATCTGTGAATGAAAGCACTCTATTTTACAACTTCGGTCTGCTTTTTCAGTATTTTTGATAAACCGTTCATTAAAAACAATAACATTGTAAAGGACGATCGTATTGCGGGATTACCATTAAAACAGATTATTGTCCAAATTTTCGACACAGATATACTCGTTCCTCCGATAAGGAGGTTATACAACAAATTAAATGAAGAATGCAGAAACGTACTATTAATGTCAATTTGTTCCGAAGATTCTGACAATAAAAGGTTTATCTATTAGCAGTCATTGAATGCATTACGATTTTCTTAAATCTGTTATTGTTTAACGCCAATGAGTGGCTACTAACCGATTTTATGCCTATTTTTGTTCTGTATAGATCCATTTTGGATATTTGGTAAACACATTGACGGAAAACATCTACACAATAATCTTAGCCCAATGTATTACTTCGTTAGACCTCTAGAAAACCACTTACGAGTAACGACGAGTATAAAGCAGAATGTATATGGTTACATATCTTTTTTTTGCCGGAAGGTTTTATTTCCGAAGATACTTCAATCCGGTGGTAAGTTATTATGAAGGTTTGTTATTCCGACAGTTTAAGAAATGCAATATAAGTTTATACCTGATTCATTTTATATTATACGAACCTTATTTGATTTTCATTTTCGGAATGATATGTTAGAACCTTGTTTTTTTTCCCTTCTCATTTTGGTATTATAGTCTATTGACGTTTGTACACGTGCTTGGAATTATAATGACTTCTAAGCAAAGTACCTTCGTTAGTACGAGTGCCCCACCCAGGGGCGTCGCTAGACCTTTTTCAGTGGGGGGGGGGGGTTTAGAGGCCAACGATTACCGACAAAACTAGCCACCAATTACCGACAAAATTAAATGTCCAATATCTACAAATTTAACCCTATAAACCCGGGGCCGAAGGCTAAATTATATTTCCTATGGACTATCTATAGTACTTGCGTAAGCGCAAATGGTCATTTTCCTCGACGACATAAATATATGAATTATTTCGTCAACTTAGTCAGCATCATAGCTATATTTTAATGCAGGCGCGGAGCTAGGATCTTATTTTAGGGAGGGGCGGTAGAGAGCAAGCGAATCACTTGAAGAGCGCGCGAAACGCGGAAGCTTAAACGTTACCTTAAATAATTAGGAAAAGAAGACGATTTATTGTACCGTTCTCGACTGTTAATCCTTGTCTGAATGAAGTTCCCCCCCCCTTCCGCGCGAAGCGCGAAAGCACTGACGTTTCATTAAATTATTATAAAAAGAAGACGATTTGCTGTACCGTTCTCGACTGTTAATCCTAGTCTGAATTTAGTTTCTCCCCCTCCCGCACAGCGCGGAAGCTTTGACGTTTCATTAAATTATGAGAAAAGCAGACAATTCGGTGTACTGTTCTCGACTCTTAATCCTTATCTGAATTCAGTTCTCCCCCTCCCGCGCGGAAGTTTTGGCGTTTCATTAAATTATTAGAGAAATAAGACGATTCGTTGTACCGTTCTCCACTCGTCTAAATGAAGTTTTCCCCTTCCGCGCGAAGCGCGGAAGCTTTGACCCTTTCCTTAAATTATTAGAGAAAGAAGACGATTCGTTGCACCGTTTTCGACTCTTAATAAGCCCTATTTGTCTGAATTCAGTTCCCCCTCTCGCGCGAAGCCTGGAAGCTTTGACGTTTCCTTAAATTATTAGAGAAAGAAATTTAAGAGGATTCGTTGTACTCGTCTAAACGAAGTTTTCCCCTTCCGCGCGAAGCGCGGAATTTTTGACGTTTCATCACAATATAGAGAAAGGAAGACGATTCGTCGTTCCGTTTTCGACTCTTAATAAGCCCTATTTGTCTGTATTCAGTTTCCCCCGATCACGCGAAGCGCGGAAGTTTTTACGTTTCCTTAAATTATTAGAGAAAGAAGACGATTCGTTGTTCTGTTTACGACTCTTAATAAACCCTATTTGTCTGAATTCAGTTTCCCCCTCTCGCGCGAAGCCCGGAAGCTTTGAAGTTTCCTTAAATTATTAGAGAAAGAAGACGATTCCTTGTACTATTTTCGACTCTTAATAAGCCCTATTTGTCTGAATTCAGTTTCCCCCTCTCGCGCGAAGCCCGGAAGCTTTGACGTTTCCTTCAATTATTAGAGAAAGAAGACGATTCGTTGTACCGTTCTCGACTCGTCTAAATGAAGCTTTCACCTTCCGCGCAAAGCGCGGAATCTTTGGCATTTCATCACAATATAGCGAAAGGAAAACTATTCGTCGTACCGTTGTTGACTCTTAAACCTTGTTTTAATTTAGTTTCCCCGAAAATTTTAAACCTCTGATTTCTTTAGCTGATATTTTAGGAAAGTGAAACTTCGAGAAAATACAAGTATTGTAGTTGTAGTCACTCTCGAAGTCGTCACAGCGGATAAAAAGTCACAGTTCGTAGGGAAAAAAACTTGTCGGCCGACCGACAATATACATCTCTCCGACTTCAAACTTCTGCATTGATATTAGTACACGAGGATCGAGCAAGAATACCGACACAGCTGACCCGACACAGCAACATATTTGACCGTGTCTTTCTTGCTCCCTTTACGAGACGACTCCACCCAACAACCTCCTTCTCTCTTTTACTCCCACTCCTCTTCTCTCAGGCTCTTACCTCCCCTCTCTCTCCTCTCTTTCACCCCCCGCTTCTTTTGTTTCCCTTTTACTCTTTGTTCTTCTTTTTTTTCCTTTTCTTTCTTTTCTTTCTTTTCTTTTCTTTCCTCTCCTCCCTCTTTTTCTTTTCTCTCTTTTTTCATCTCTTTTCTTTCCTTTTTTTCTCTTTTCTTTCCTTTCTTTCCTTTCTTTTCCTTTCTTTCTTTTCGTTTCCTTTTCTTTTTTCTTTTCTTTCCCTTTCCCTCTCTTTTTCCCCTCCCCCTTTTCTCTTTTTTCCCGACGGCAGCGCAATTTTACCGACAAAATCCTGACAGGTGGGGGGGGGGGGTGTCGCACCCCCACACCACCCCCCCCCCCCCTTTGGCGACGACCCTGGCCCCACCCCCTGATCGGAAAGCCGAGTATAACATTAACGGTGAATGATGGGATGGGAAACGTAATCGCCTTGAGCGGTTCTAGAGAGGTTGGGGTAGCTCCCCCAACATTTCCCCAAGAGCCCTGAAACAAATTTTGGGAAGAAACATATATAAATAATGAATACAGGAAGCCAAGCCCACCCCTAAATCATTCTCTTCTATAACCGTTCTTGATATAATCGCTATAATATGATGAAACTGCATGCAACAAAAAAAGGTATAAATATAAGTATATATATATATATATATTAAATATATTACACAAAACTTATATATTATATAAACATGCATTAATAAATACATGCATATTACATCCCTGCATACATATTTTCGTCATATTGTTATATCGAATCGATGTTGCATTTTCCTTGTGGATTTTCGTCATGTAGGACAAGATGTTTCTTAACTGCACAGTCATTGATGCCACCACAGTCAGCTGTAATGGGACCGACTACCTGGTTGAAGTACCACCCCTAGGACCGGACGAGCCTCAGTTCTGGATCTACATCGGAATCTACGTCGGTTTGATGTTGTTTGCTGGTGAGTTTCAGTGGCGTAGCCCGGGTCCAGATTCAATTCAATTCAATTAAATTCATTTATTTTTTCCCTCTTTCAATTGTTCATATTTACAATGATGGTACAGTTTAACATATTCACATATTCATATACATATACATATAGATCAGTTTGCACAATACAATACATTTAAAAAAAATAAACATGAAATTGAAAGGGAAGGAGGGCCGACTATTAAAATGCAGAGCTTGTAGGGTGTCAGCTCCCCAGATATGAATTTTAGGGGCTCTGGAATCACTATGGAAGGTGTGGAGGGGGGAGGGGGGTGTGGCGGTGATCTGGATAAATTGCAACAGAGGGAGGGTTTATGAACAGGATTCCATCATCTTTTTCCACTTTCGTTTCTGCCGCATCTCTTCTTCTTATTTTCCTTTATTTTCTCCCCCTTTTTATGTGAGTACGGGGACACTTTTATCAGTCAATGAGAGATAACTTTTTCCGATTGCGTTCAAATATTTTACTTTTGAGGTTAGTGATCAAAGTGATATATATTTTCCTCAAGAATCATTTAAAGTTTTATCAACAGTTTTTTTAAGGCATGACTCAATAATTAGACAACTTGCGGTGCGTCAAAATATAAGCCATCAATCAGATGACAAGGTACAATTTGAATAAGGTTTTTTTTTTTTTTTGGGGGGGGGGGAATTTGAGATATGACGATGTGCATCAACTTGAAGCCAGTAACAAAAAAGGACGTTAACCAAATTCAAAGAGATATGATACCTTGATCATGTCCCAAATTGCTTTCAGGGTTGGTGGCCGGCTTGACCCTCGGCCTCTTATCACTGGACATCACCACCTTACAAGTTCTCTCTACGGCCGGTACCCCGAGCGAGCAGGTCTACGCAACCCGTATCCTTCCCTTGGTCAAGAACTCGCATCTCCTCCTGGTCACTCTCATTCTGGCCAACGCCGCGGCGGTCGAGTCCATGCCAATCTTTCTCGACCACGTGACCAACCCGATCATCGCCGTGGCCGTTTCGGTAACGGCGGTCCTCATCTTCGGAGAGTAAGTGTGTTTGGTAATCCGGACACAGTGCTTAAAGTCTTTCAAAGATATAGGGCATGCATACAGAAAAAAAAATCAACATTATTCATATTCCTGTCCCATCAATCGCGAGCCGATCGTAATAAAGCTGAGAAAAATTTGAGAGATTCGAACACAATATGGTTATGACAGCTTCAAGAAATCAAAATTATTTAAACCATCGACATTTTTCCCCTTTGATTTCGCAGTTTCCTTTTTTTCTTCCAATGTTGACTATTTTTTCTTTAAATAAAATAAAGCAATCTTTTTTAAATTAGATAATCCAAATCATTTATTGCCCTTGTTTTCATACCCCTAGCTACTTTGTTTACTATTTTTCAACCGGGTATGTATTTTTTAATGTTGTCCTTATTTGTTTGTTTTCTCAGAACGTAGAAATAATAGTGTATCCTTTATATTTTACGAGACCGTTAATCTCATTATACCCCACCGATAGTAGACCAATATTATGTGCTATACCTGCATATTTCACAAAATTTCTCAATGAATTCATTCTCGATGTTTTGCTCTGATGCTCTATTTTCTTTTAAATTCCTTACAGGGTAATACCACAGTCAATCTGCTCAAAATATGGACTAGCTATCGGAGCAAATATGGCATGGTATGTATAGTACAGGATATACAAGGGTGTAATACCCTTCCCCAAGCTGCCCCCACCCCCTCCACCAATCATACAGAAGACATCAAACTATTTTTTGTTTTATTGATGAGTGCTTGGACCCGACGTCTTTTTGGGTGCAACTTGCACCGTGCAAGCACTCTTCATAAAAAGTTTCCTCTATCAAAAACATCAACAAATGTTCGTCGAAGTACGAGTTTGGAAGTGGTTTGCTTAAAGTGGATTGCTTACGAAACGGCCAAACGGCCTGAGCCCCGGATATGATTTACACGTGCCTTGTCTCTTCCCTGCGGTACCCTGTAAATACCATTCTAAAAGGCGCAAATGTATCATAGGGAGTTCTGTGTTTATATCAGTGTGAATTATCAAAATCTTCAATCTACAACGATATAAACAAACCAATCAAAGTAGGCAACTTTTATAACATAATTGCCGATCAATAGAAATTATTGATTGCATGTATATGACACTCATAAGCTGTCACTGAGAACATCTAATTTTGTTTTGTGTTGTATTTCTCTGTAGGTTTGTCTATATCCTCATTGCTCTAACCTTTGTAATCTCATGGCCGATCGCCAAGCTTCTGACATTATTGCTAGGAGAAGGAATTGGGACGTTTTACCGCAGATCAGGTTCGTTATGATGGGGATACTATTTTTTGTTTTCTCACAACTTTACGGAAAACACGAACGACTCTTAAAAGCGCATAAGTATGTCTTGGAAGACATGACTGTACATCAAAACTTCTAAATGATATTGGCTACTGACCCATAAAATCAATATAAAATGATGTTAAATTTTTTCCATCATCCACTCACTCAAGCTACTCTCTGACAAATATCTCATAGTTGTTTATTATTTATATTATTTAATAATAATAATAATAATAATAATATTTAGCTTTTATATAGCGCTTAATACAAATGTCTCAAAGCGCTTTACAAATATACTATTACTATTATTTCTATTGAAAATTATTATAAAACCACGTGTTTTCGTCAAATATCATAGTCTGTAAAAATTCAGTCCATTAATAAATTAATCCTTCGACCAATATTTTCATAACAGTCCACAATGAAATAGGACTATGCCAGGGTTTGTAAGCACAATGCAGTCTCATGTGTAATGGATTTTAAACTTTGTATAGATCCTTGAAAATCTCTCCATCGTTATCGCTCACGGCTTCGCCCTGAAAGACTACTCATTATTTTACATTCATATCAATGTTACACCTTTGACAGAATTGAAAGCTCTGGTTGACATCCAGGCGACGTCCCCCGAAGCAGCTGCAGAAGACAGCGCCCTCACGAAGGACGAAGTGCTAATCATCAAGGGTGCTTTAGATGCGGAGGGCAAAGTGGCCAAGGACGCGATGATACCTCTAGATGACACCTTCATGCTGGACTACTATGGCGTCCTAGATAGGACCATCATGCAACAGGTTGGGAATAAACACATCGGATATTTATGTGTATGGTGTCGGGTGTTCTAGTCCGTTTTTCGTTGATGCAATACTGGCAGAATAATGGCCATGGCATTTACACCTCAAATAAAGGGGAATTCGAAAGTGGTTCTCTTACTACTAATAAACAGACTTTTAAAAGAAATATACGGACCATAACATAATGGTTAAATTAAAAAGAACAACAACGACGAAGTTTCCTGACTGCCATTTGATTCAGACATTGGGTGACGATCCCTTTTTTTTTTCCCTTTATCTTTTCCCCCTGTTCATTGCAGGTACTGTTAGATTAATTAAGACAAAGTTGATCATGTTCGATAAGACTGTGACAATAAAGGACATATTCATTTTCGTTTGGTTTGGGATTTGTTTCTTTGTTTTTTCTCTTTCATTTGCCATGAATTGGAAGCATTACTTTACGATTTTCGTTCTTCAAAACTGTTCTATCTGCTCCTCTTATCTGACTTCTTTTCAGACACAGGTTTCATTTTTTAAACATAAACTAAAATGCATTGCATTTGTATCAATGATTGTCAAAATCCATTTCAGCTTATAGCCAATGGTTACTCGCACGTACCCGTCTACAAGGACAACCGTAAGAATATCCAAGGCGCGTTTGTGGTCAAGAACCTTATCATCCTCGATCCTGACGACAACGAATCCATCTCGACATCTCTCGAACAATACGGTCGCCCCCTCCATTCCATCGCGGCCACCAAGCCCCTCTATAACATTCTAGACGAGATGATGGACGGGAAGTACAGGATGGCGGCCATCTACGACAATCCGGCGATCTTGCCGATCTTGCCGACTATAGACGAGGCTGACGGTAACGTCCCGAGTACGCCGACGCTGCAAACTACGACGTCACAAACCGGATCGGTAGGTGGTGTTCTAGGGTACGCCTGTTATAGTGATGGCTTCGATAGTGGAGAGATGATGCTGTTGTTGTTGTTGGTGATGATGATGACAACAACAACGGTGATGTAGAAATAGTAGTGGTAGAAGTCTTTATTTGATAACTTGTTTAGCACAAGGTCCAATCCAATGATGATGACGATATAAGGAGGAGGATGAGGATACAAATTATGATAACGGCAACGACGATGACGTTGCGATGATGCTGATGGGGATGATGATAGTGACAAGTTTATTAATGAGTGGTGTGAACAACAATACACTTGAGAGGATACAAAATTGAAGTGTTGTTTCAGAAAAATATTGCTCGATTGAGTGTAAACAAATAATGAGAAAGGCTGAGAGTCCCTGAAATCTATTTTAAAGGAAATTGACAAAGGAGGGATAGATCAATATTGTTGTATTTGCACTTTAAAAAATACCGTTTTCATGACGTTATCAATAAACTCTGTAGAAACTAAAATCCGATAAAACTTCCCCAAGAGTGTACGAATTTCCAGGCTTACAAACATTTAAATAAAATAGTAAACTAATGGTGCATACGAAAAAGAAGCTTATCATCAGTGATAATGATTACTTTCACCTGTTTCATTGACAGAACATCATCGGCGTCATCACGCTATGGAACGTCCTGGAGGTGGTTCTAGGTGAACCAATCATCTCTTCCGATGACGTTTACGCCAGTATACGCCAGAAGGTCCAAATGGAAAAAGTCAAAATGGTCCGGTCGCTCAGTGCTAACCCTATGGGTACCACTGCAAGCAACTTCGGATCCATCAACTCGCCACCATCTCCGGCTCTCACGGTAAGTTGGGTTACTTACTACAATCCAGTTATAGGAGGAGGTCGTTGATGAGGGGTTGGATTTGCGTTATGTTGATCATGATGATGATGATGATGATTGCTGCTGATGATATTGATGATGTTGATGAAATTAACCCATTGAATAATCTAATCCCCATAGGCATAAAACAGGGAACACCCGGTTTCAGTAGGCAATGAATGAATTGGAGAATTAAGTTAAATGAATGTGAATGTCTAAAGTGGTCCTTGCTTTTTCCTCTCTCTTACTTTGCATACTTCTCAGTGTGACGCACACGACCCTCACCCCCTGTTCTCTCCCCTCTCTCAAAATGTATCTTTCTCATTACCTCACTAATCCCTCATTTGTTTTTTCTTCTCTGCAGCCCCAGTCGTCCCCGTCCAGAGCAGAGAACACACCGCTTTTGTCCCCTGACAACTTTTTTTGAGTGGTGCCGATTCCCCCCTGCCAACTTCATCTCGTGCTCAAGAACTCGCTACCATGTCAAACATGGCTGTTTGTCAATACTGCTGCCCTACCTTCCTGACTCAACAATCGAATACTATTCTTGTGACGCGTTTGACGTGTTCCAAGCAAAACAAATACATGCAAGATAGAAATCTATATGTTCACACGACGTGCATTTGAAAAAAATACGATAGGGTAATATAAATTGTAGTGTTGTTATAAATATTTTCATGTAATTAAATGTAACACGTTGTGGATTTTTACAAATTCGTCGCTGTTTTCACGAAGTGATGGTAGTGAAAAAAAATTGCATTCACTTTGCGTTACGATTTTCCTCACTACCGTCACTTCGTGAAAACAAGGACGAATTGTATTCACTAAAAATGAATCATGAAGCCATCAAATGAGTACAGTAAGAAAAAAGATGACAAGTTTGCTTATACTGTAACGGTCGGCTGATGCTAACTATATATCAACACAAACAAGTGATTCCATTTCTTATGAAAGTTGGAATATTATTTCTTAAATATTTCCATGAAGTGAGTGTGACAATATGGTTTATTCTTCAGAAATAAAGTTTATATCTTCTCAGAACTTTACTGATCAATCTATTAAAATTTCATTTTTATGTATTTATCAAAAAAGTTCTGAGAATATATAAAATTATTGTCGTAATAATTTCATGAAAATAGGTAAGAACAATTATTCCAACTATATGAGCAACAGCATATGATCACAAGTAATAAGTTCAGAAACATAATGTAAGATTGGCCCGTATTCTGAAGTCGTGTCGAACTTAGCCATGTCTAAAGTTAAACAACTGTTTAGTTAAACAGGAGTTAGACACGACTTCAGAATACGGGCCATTATCTTTTGGTCATGAAATATGTATAAAATAGATATAATTTTAAATTAAAATTGTACCATTGACAGGAGATATACATGTAGATGATTTACTTAGACCTATATTTGTTTATTCAGAAATTCACGAATTGTGTTCATACAATGAAAGCGTGTCACATGTTAAAACCTGAGAATATATTTTAAGGCCTAAAGAAATTTGTGATAAATGGTTGTTGTAACTAATATATCGAGTAGATTTTAACCAAAGCCCTGTCGTCAAACCTGCGATATATTTGCACACCGATACATGGTCTTGTTTGTACTTCATTCTGTACGTTTGAGGGATATGCAATCGTAAATACAAAGCTATTCCCTATTGACTCTTCAGTCGTGACAAGAGTATAAAGGAATGTCCATAGACGGTGTACTGTATGACTAAAGGTCGAGTAGAATTTTTAGATTTTGTATATATCGTGTTTGTACTTTAATAGGTAAAAGAGTCTAGTTTAATAATTGTTGTGGGTAATAAGATTACCTATTTATATGACGGAAACTATATTAGATGATATAATGCTTGGAATCGTGTGAAATGACACAAATCTCATTTAAACTTGATAATGAAAATATTGATAGGAATGATAATACAAATGATAACAATGATAATAATAATCATAAGTACTACTTCTACTACTGACATTAATGATAATAATAATATTTATAATAATGATATTAATTATTATAAGAAGTAGAAATATTATGGCTTTTTGCAATACACCATCATCATTTTCTTAAAGTGCTCGATGCGTTGAGAGTGTCAATGAATGCCATGTTAGCACTAATATATCTCTGTCAAATAGACTCCATACCAACTCCATACCCACTCAAAACCGACCATTTCTTGGCTATCCGAGGTTATATTTTGTTCGGTCTGTTGTCGGTCTGGTGTCCGCTTCGTCGGTGTGACTGGGGTACTATAAAAAAAAATGCTCATTGAATAGAATATAAAAACTGAAGGGGAAGTGTGTGTGTAGGACACTTGAATATACGTGACCCTGAAAACATAACAAAAGCTTAATATTTTATACCAATATAATATGCAGGAACACTTCCGTTCTGTTATGCAGGTAGGATATCTGATTCAAACAAGCCAAATGAGAAGTCGTATACGTTTTTCTTATATTTATACTAAGAAATTCTGTGTTTCATATCCCTGTATAAAGTACTTAAATATAGTTCGTCAAAATCTCGAGCGAGTGTAAGTGCACAAGTGTGTGATGAAATGAAATAATTCACATGCAAAAGGAACATTGGAGGTAAGTATGTGAAGCAAAGAGTTTTTTTGACTGGCTCTCCCAAAATACCTGAAGCTCTTCACATACCTCCTTTATTAGCACCCTCAGTGTCGAACATTTGTATAAGCCATGGATGAAAATGTGTATGTCATGTGCACCTTCTCGCATGACCTGATAGTCATGATTATTATGGGCGTAGTTTTCAATTAACAGCAGTGCTTACTAACACAATGCCAAAATTCATAGCGATGGAAATATAATAAATAAAATAATTCATTAATAAAGATATAAATTTGGTCAAGAAGGTTTAGTTTTTTTAGTGTCAAACAGTACTTAGATCTACTTAATTATAAGGCATAACACATGTGTACGAGATAAAGAGAGAGGGGGAGAGAGAAAGAGAGAGAGAGAGAGAGAGGACAGAGAGGGGGCAGAGAGGGAGAAGGGAGAATACAACAGAGAGAGCGGGGATAATTTTGTTCGTAAAAATAAGAGAGAGTGTATTAAAATGCAAAATGGATCTGCCCCTGTAGACCATTGGCCGAGGCCTGTTTTCTTGCTTAGTTTTTGAATTCCGTGGTCTCAGACTGGGAAATACCTACAAAATGTGCCAGACATCTTGGAAATGTGTATCTGAAACAAAAATGAAATGTTCCCATGTTTGAAACTTGAGCAGTAATAATACTGGTGTCTCCGTAAAAATCAATATTTTGCTGGTAATGCCTGCATTTTACACATCCTTGTCTGATCATCTGAATACCAACACATGAATAAGCACTAATTATTTGGGGGGCTCAACGGGGGAGGGAGAGATAGGGAGCTGTATCTTTTTTTTTTAAAACTCAACCCCCCCCCCCCCCCACCCCACTTTTGTTACGGGTGTAATTAACGTTACCATCTTTTTAAAACCTATTTTTGGGGCCAGGGGAGGGTGCCGGGCCTCTTGCCTCCCCCCTCTGGATCCGCCCCTGGTGTCTCCATTCAATTAAGTACCAATATCAACATCTTGCTGGTAATGCCTGCATTGTGTACATCCTTGTCTGATCATCCGAATACCAAAATATAAATAAATATGTAAATAAATAATCAAGATGGATTATCTTGAAAAATATGTTCTCAAGGAATTCAGAATTAAAAACTAACACTTCATCGATTTCATTTTCCGACGAATTCTAAGTCACATTACAAAAAAATATATTTAAATGAATTTCTTGATATGAGCAAAAAACGAAAGAGAGAGAAACAAAAATGTATCAGTGCATGACCATAACTTCAGGCCTTGCTGACCCTGATCTCTATGAGTTTTGTTTTTGATGAGAGAGAGAGAGAGAGAGAGAGAGAGAGAGAGAGAGAGAGAGAGAGAAAGAGAGAGAGAGAGAGATCAGTGGAGGTGCTGACTATGCAAATGCGTGACAAAACACCTGTACCTAACTTTCAAAACAACTGGTAGGCCTATAAAAACATGATGTAGGTAGAAAAGTAAGAAAAATGTCCATACAAGCGTGGTGAATAAGGTTACATTTACAAAATAAAAAGACTGGTATCACTTTAATACGTTTTTGGAGGATGCCTCCATTGAAATCAACTAATGGCATGTTCTAATACTTTCGGCGACTTTATCCAAAAAATTACTGACTGAATCTACTTCCGTGTTCTAACTGTTCGAGTTTGTTCCCGACACCAACCGGTATTTTTCGTTGAGGTTCATCATTAAGCCGTGTTCAGTCTGGTTGTCGTCTATTTTCATGAGGCGTGTTTAATCTAGCTTTTCTATGTCTATCATATAGACAGTCAACGTTCCGCCAAGATGGCGAATATCGCCATGACAACGACCGGTATACCTACATCTTCTGTAGATTTCAATAACATGAGTGAGACCACGGATTATTCTGGAGACTTCGTGTGTAATGCATCATCTGTGCAGGCTTTTGTGAACATCCTCATGCAACCCAATCAGACTTGGTTCTGGGTCTATCTAGTGCTCTTCACCATCTTTACGTTTGGTTCAGGTAATGAAACTATCGAAACAAATTCTATGCATGTAATAATGATCTACATGTGCCACACTCGACCCAGGTGAGGTAAATGGGTACCCGGTAGTTTATTCGTTGAAATGAACAGTGCGCTGATTACGGCTGCCGGAGCTAAAGCTAGGGTAATGATTTCCAAATCTCTTTGGAAGCGCATAGAGACATTATATATATATGCGTTTTACAAGAACCGAATATTTTTATTATTGATTATACCGCAGTCACTTGTAGTTGATCACTTATAGGTCAAATAGGTTATAGGTCAAACGAGACCGACAGTCCACGAGACCGACTGTTTCGGGCTGGCGGACATTCTGAAAAGTGATCTGAACTGAAGGTTCACGACACAATCTATCAGTCTATATCTCTTTCTCTCAGTATGTACCAAACTATGTCAACTGTCAACGGGCTCGGCACCATGAACCCCTTCCCCCAAAACACACACAATTTTGAGCGGGGAAAAGCTGACATTTTGTAGAGGCTTAATTGTCTCGGCTATATTATTCCCCAGCGCTCATGACCATTTTGCGCATTATTGATGTTGAATGTGTTGTTTTTTGTTGTTGTTCATTTCTAGTTCCCATTTTGTTTCGTTTAATTTTGTTTTGTTGTGGCTTTATTGGTACTGACAATTCAGGCTATCTTGTATACATCAACATTTACCTACTCCCTCCCTCTCTAATCGACATTCTCTGGTGATGCGCCCATAGTCCTCTAAGCTATACATCTCTCATTCTATTTTCATCTCTCTATCTTCACCATAGGCCTGTACTCGGCCCTCACAACCAGCTTCTTCTCCCAAGACCTAACCAAACTCGAGGTATGTCTCCGCCAGGGTTGTCCGAGCGAAAGGGACTACGCCACCCGGGTCATGCGGCTTCTAAAGTACCCCAATTTGCTCATCGTTACCCTCAACATGGGGAATGTAGCCGCGATTGTGTGCCAGCCCATCGTCCTAGCCTACATCATAAGCCCGGCTTTGTCAATTCTGGTGTCTGCTGTGACCGTCTTTATCTTTAATAAGTAAGTTTGTAAAACATGTGGATCCAATCATGCCAATTGAAAAACAGTGGTAAATGCCACTGTAATGGGCTACCCCCCCCCCCCTGTTAACATAATTATGAATATCTATGTAACATATATTTTAACTGTCTAATTGTTGCTACATGTATATAAATATTTAAAAACGATAATTTGTTATTTTTATAGTATGTGGAATAGATATATAGTCCACCCTGATATTAAGTTGATTTTAATTGAAGCAGAAAATGAGAGAAACAGGTCAGTGAAAGATTGAGCAAAAACCGATAAGAAAGCCGGTAAGAAAGTTATCAATTTGTCAAGATGCGATTAATCAAACACAAATGGGCAACTCTGTGACGTATCTTGCGAGTAACCGACATTTTCATACATTCACCCTAAATATAATATTTGCATTTTTTATTATATACATCCCTGTATGAAACAAATTTATTCAGTCATCAATTACTAAGAAAATGAAAGTTTTTCAGATTTTCTGTACAGAGAAAATTGGAGAGGAGCCCGCAACATAATGTGTCAGTGTTGCCATTTTGTGTTTAACTTTTCTTTTTTAATCAGATATTGCTCATATATTTTTCACGAATTTGTTTCTCTATTTGTCTGCTTTCATTAAAGCCATTTAATATCAGGGTGAACTTTACTGGAAGACTGAGAACAAAATTCTGGGTTCACCGTCTAGTTGGAAAAGCATATGATGTTCTATGACAATAGTAAATTTATCGAATCTTGCCCATTCTAATCCTATATATTTATTATTCCGTTTGGGTCTAATTTTGCGCAGATCATTCGTGTATTAACAAATTTATTCTGCTTTTTTCCCCTCACGGCAGATTACTCCCACAACTGATTGGCGACCGGCATGGCCTAGTCCTGGCAGCTAATATGACATGGTTAGACTTCAACCAACAAAATGACATGTTTGTTCGTTTGTTTGTTTAACCGGATTGTTAGGAAAGCATGTGTATGCTTGTAAGTAAGCAGCCAGGGGACCGACGGCTTTAAGTCCTATCATATGGGCTTGGCAATTAGGATTACATTTACTGCCTTACAGAAGGGTACTAGCGCATCGACTTGGCAACTGCTATACCAGTGAGCCATTACAAAATATTTCAAATCGTCAGAAAACGGGGATAAACTAATTATTGAATATTTACCTATTTTGAGTTCTACACATAATATGTTGCTTATCATCGGAGACAGCTGATTTGATATTTAGGTACCCGCAACATATGATAAGATAACGGAATCAATCGTTAAATACTCCTTAAATTCCATCACATCATTATTTTACTAACTTAAGCTGGTACCTTGAAGAGAATCCTTATTATATTATCATGATCCCGTCGAACAGCCATATATGCAAGGTAACAAACTGGAGTTCAGGATAGAGTGGAGGTCTTTACATCAGTATAAACATAAGAGGTTTATCATCATGATAACATCAGCAGCTATACAGTGCGTCCCAGAAAAAACGAAACCGAGAAGTATCAATGTTTTATCATAACTTAATCACAACCATAACTAATGAATGATACATATTTGGAAAGCTTAGAGTCTCCTCTTTCAGTTGATGCTACTCAGATGATGCATATTTTACGCATGAGTGATTAAAAGCAATTTGAAGGAAGGAAACCAAAAAGACATTTGGCGGGCGGTATCTGAATTTCGAAGAAAAATTCACATTTCTAGAAAGTTGAGTTTCTGCCCTTTCATATGACACCTCAATCAGGAAAAATGAGCGAGGAATAACAAAGTTCTGTTTGTTTAAAGTAGCCCTTACATTTTCATAATTTTAACAAACGAATTCGTTTTCACTGGGTGCCTGCCGTAGCAAAAAGCAGATTTGACAAAAGACTCAACTCCGTTTCGTTGACAATCAGCCATGCATGAAGACTCTCGTCTACGGCTGATTGTCAACAAAACGGAGTTAAGTCTTTTGTTAATTTCGTTTATTGATACGGCAGGCAGCCAGTGAAAACGAATTCGTTTAATAAAATTATGGAAATGCAAGCACTACTTTAAACAAACAGAACTTTGTCATTCCTCGCTCATTTTTCCTGATTGAGGTGTCATATGAAAGGGCAGAAACTCAACTTTCTAGAAATGTGAATTTTTCTTCGAAATTCAGATACCACCCGCCAAATGTCTTTTTGGTTTCCTTCCTTCAAATTGCTTTTAATCACTCATGCGTGAAATATGCTTCATCTGAGTAGTATCACATGAAAGAGGAGACTCTAAGCTTTCCAAATATGTATCATTCATTAATTATAGTTGTGATTAAGTTATGGTAGAACATCGATACTTCTCGGTTTCGTTTTTTCTGGGACGCACTGTATAGAGGGAGATTCCGTTCCACAAACACGAAGCAAAGCTGCGAAAAACTGTTCAAATATAGAATTGAATTGAATTTATTCACTACTTCCATAAGAAAAACCATGCAAAATCATAAAAGACAACAATAAAGTTCTTACAACAGTAGAACAGATGGACAGAGTACCTTATGAATACAATCCCTTCCCATTAATATAATGTTATTATTGTCTATTATTTCACAATCTGTATAGGTTTGTATATCAGTCTATTGCTGGTTTCTTCATCTTCGCTTGTCCAGTCGCCATGCTACTATCAGTGGTTCTTGGAAAGAGAAAAGATAGATTCTACGAGAGATCGGGTAAGAATGGTGTAAAGAAATGCCCCTTTCATAAGACAGACAGAGACAGACAGACAATGCAGAGAGAGAGAGAGAGAGAGAGAGAGAGAGAGAGAGGGGGGGGGGGATGAACGCACCTGAAGAATATTGATGCTGATTGATTAATGAGGGCCTATCACTATTGAAGCCTACACAATAATCATTATAGTTGCTCTAAATTTTCTAGTCTGGTATGGAAAACAACAAATGTTGCAAATGTCCTCTACTTTTCAGAACTGAAGGCCCTGATAGAACTTCAGATGACGTCCCCAGATGCCGCAGCCGAGCAGCACACCCTGAGTCCTCATGAGGTCCTCATCATCAAGGGAGCACTGGATGCTGAAAGTAAGGTTGCCATGGATGCAATGATACCATTGGATAAGGTCAGCATGCTGGACTATGATGGTGTCTTTGATCGCAAAACCATGCACATGGTAGGTAGTGGTCCAGGTAATGGTAGAGATGGTGGTGTTGCTAGTTGTAGTGGTGGTGGAGGTGGTAGTGGTGGTGGTGGTCTTTGGTGGTCACTGTGGTAGTGATGGTGATTGTGACGGTGGCGGTTGTGGTGATGATGATGTTGATGATGGTGATGGTAATGATGGTGGTGGTGGCGGTAGTAGTAATCATGGTGTTTGTGGCGGTAGTAGTGGTGATGATGGTGGTGGCGGAAGTAGTGGTGATGATGGTGGTGGCGGTAGTAGTGGTGATGATGGTGGTGGGAGTGTGCGAAGTGGCTATTGAGGTTATATGGTTGTAGTTGGTGACGATGGTGCATGGTGTCGGAAACGATGGTGATGCTGGTACTGTTGTGTTAGTACTGTAGGTGTGGTGTAGTGGTAATATAATAGTCGTCATGTAGTAGTTAAGACGGCGGGATTTTTAAAATCTTGTTGGTAGTATTAATAGTGGTAGTGACAATGGGGGTGATGTTGTAATGGTATTGGCGGTGCAGACGGTATTAGTGGTGGTGATAGTGAATGAACGTGCAATAGAATCTGCCAAAGACCTTTAATATCTTGCTAAATATATTACCCATTGTGGATATAGTATCGATAATATTTGTCTCGCAATGTATGGTCAAGAAGGGATCTAAAAGATCACGACGTTTCGTGCGCCGCTTCAACACTTCGTCAGGTGATTAAATCTATTGTAAGCAAGCGTGTTTTATACTCTACGGGCGGACCCAACGGTCTTCTTTACTTTAAAATATGTAATAGTATGATGAATCCATTATCTCACTCCTGCAGCTTGCCTCACAGAAGTTCTCTCACGTTCCAGTCTACATGAACCATCGTAAAAACATCCGGGGCGAGTTGGTAGTCAAAGACCTGATCCTTCTCGATCCCGATGACAAGGGGCTGATCTCACAGTCCTTTGATAGATATGGCCGTTCCCTCAACTTTATCCCGTCTAATAGACCCCTCTACGATGTATTTGATGATATGAATCTTGGGCGTTACCGAATAGCCGCCGTTTTTGACACTGATACCGGAGTAAGTTGATTGGGCCCCTCTTGTGTTCTTATTACAGCCTAATATTTGTTCTTTAAAATGCTTCACAAAGAAATACCATGATAATAGTAGCAGAATAATTCAGAATAATTATTTTACAATTCATGAAATAAACTAGTATCAATAGTTTTGTCGATTTTGTTATACTCCCGGACACTTTTGGGCTAGGGATTTTTTTCTAAACTTTCAAAAGAGTAACATTCTAACAGTATTTTAACGCCCTTCCCCCTTTCTTATTTGCTTTCTAGTTATTAGGCCAAATAATGACATGGTGGCGAGTGTGCCTCTTTACAACTCTTATGCATTTACAGTTTTTGTTCTGACAACGTATTGGCTCTCTGCCTATTAGTTCAAGTTCAAGTTCAAGTTTATACCCACATTCCATTCAAAACATACCATTAAAAACATAAATAATATGAACAATAGCATAATTATATAAATAATACATTTCTTTAAAACTGAAATGTGGTAGAGAGCAGCATAGGCCATTGGCCTTTCGGGGCAGAACCCTAACAATATATTTAAAAAAAAGACAGTATGTACTACAAGCAAAGAATATTAACTTAACAAACTAACAAAGTAATGTCAAACAGAATATAAACGAACATCCTAAGTTATACCACATTTCATCCCCCACCTCATGCTCTCTCTCTCTCTTTTCTCTCCCCCTCCCCACCCCCTCCCTCACTCCCTCTCTCTCTCTCTCTCTCTCTCTCTCTCTCTCTCTCTCTCTCTCTCTCGCTCTCTTTCTCCGTCTCCTTATTTCCTCCCCTTTCATCCTCGGTAATTCCAATCCCCCTCTCCGCTCCATCATGTTCTCTCTCTCTCTCTCTCTCTTGCCCCCCTCCCCCACTGCCAGACCGTCGTCGGTTTCCTGACCCTTCAGAACGTCTTGGACGTGATCCTAGGACAGACCCGAACCCCAGGCCGCCAGGACTCCCTGGGTAAGATGAAGGCGGTACAGTCGTGGAGGCAGCTCGCCATCGAACGCCGCAGATCACTTCCCACCAGCAATGCATCTGAGGACTCGGTAAACTAGTAAAGTACTTTTATACAGCTTTCAGGCAGTGTAGTTCTGATCTGACATGATAATCATGATGATGGTGATGATGATGATGACAATGATGGTGGTGATGATGATGATGATGATGATGGTGATGATGATGATGATGGTGGTGATGATGGTGGTGATGATGATGATGATGATGACGATGATGATGACGATGGTGGTGAGGATGGTGGTGGTGGTGATGATGATGATGTTGATGGTGATGATGATGATGATGGTGATGATGGTGATGATGATGATGGTGGTGATGATGATGACGATGATGATGGTGATGATGATGATGATGGTGATGATGATGATGACGATGGTGATGATGGTGATAATGATGATGATGATGGTGATGATGATGGTGATGATAATGGTGGTAATGTTGATGATGATGGTGATGAGGAGGATGATGATGATGATGATGATGATGATGATGATGATAATGATGATGAAGATAATGATGATGATGATGATGATGATGATGAAGATGATGATGATGATGATGATGATGATGATGATGAAGATGATGATGATGATGGTGATGGTCTCGATGATGATGATGATGATGATGATGAAGATGAAGATGATGATGATGATAATAATAAATAATAATAATAGCTAGTTCTTATATAGCGCTTTTCAAGACCGAAGGCCCTCTCAAAGCGCTTTACAGATTTATATATTATTACCCCGGTCATCGGATTCAGGCTTACCCGCACACAATGCATGCACATTCTCCACTCCCTGGGGAGCATTCCAGCCAGGCGTCATTTTTATGATGATGATGATGATGATGATAATGATGATGATGATGATGATGATGATGATGATGTTAGTGATGATGATTCATATTTTTTATACGGCGCCATATATCTGGTTATAAAGAGATATACAAGTTCATGTACGATACAAAAATGGATGTGATGAAAAGATTTTAAAATTAAAATTAACATATTTGCGGTATTTTATCACATTTTACATAGCATTATAATACTGTGTATAGAATATCATAATACAGGAGAGAAGGCATATGAAACAAGAGCTTGGTACATAGGGGTGTTATTCTACCATGTATGAACAAGTAGGCCCTGTAGGAGAACAAACTACGGAAAAAGTTCCAAAAAGTCGATTACCGAATCTTTTTTTCGACTTGGATTTGATCCTACCCCCTCCCTAAAAAAATATATAAAGAAAAAGCAACAGAAAAAGAGAAAATGTTAGGGTACTTAGATGTTTCATATTTGGCATATCTCATTTTCATTGATGTTACCATGGTCCCGAAATATTTTGGTCCGAGAAATATGAAGCCCCTTAAAAGTTTTATATGAAGGATTTTGATTTGCATCATATACTTTTGCGTAAACAACATTGTGTAGATGTACAAGTACGTGAGCATCTTACTAAGAGTAAAATAACGTCCGATTCCGATGCCCTTAACAAGTCTGTTGTATTTCTTTATTCTTTTCTTTTATTCTCCGACAGAATCGTCAACTGACGGAGAATACTCCTTTATTCGAAGTGCCATGACGTTGAAGATGTGAAGGTTGTATAGCACCTCACGCTAGATTTACTATGTTCTAACATGGATGAGATGCCGCCAAGAAGATGGAGAAGAAATTTTGAGATGGTGCATCTTCCAAAGACATTTTTCACCTCTTTTACATGGCGGACGAAAAATAAAAGAACTCATCAGCCAGGAGGCATAGCTGATATTTAATAATGATGTAACTGTTTATTTCGTGGGTAGGGACCGGAGGCTTTAATTCACTTTCAATTCCATTCATTCATTTCATAGAAGTACATACAAAAATCAGTTAACCCGTCGAATATTGAATTATCTAATTCCCATAGACTTCAAACAGGGACCACTCGGCTCCAGTAAGCAATGGGTGACTATATACATTACATAGGTAAATGGAAAGGATTTAGCACTGTGGAACGCTAAACATAAACGACGGCATAGTGATGGAGCCTGGATTCGCCTCTGATGGAGATAAGGGGTTGATTCACCCTCTATTCCAAATATCTGTTGGGCGTTCGGAAAATATTAAAATAAACCCGCGTCAGCAGATTAAAGCCTGATGCATATTGCAACGATAATTCACATTTTCTGTCTGTTTTACTTTCCTAAAGGCTCATTTAGTCCAGCACCCTATCACCCTCGTCCTCCTGGGTATAAATGGCATCTGCCACTTTTCAGGTCTGAAATTGGAATGGGCACCTTTTCAAAATAGTGTTACGTTCATGTTGTTCACTTGTATAGCGCCATCTGGAACTGAACATTGTACGTCTTGGACAAAATATTGTTTCGGCTTTGGGATCTAAAACACTATTCCATTTATGGTGTTTGGGACATTTGAAACGACCGATAAAGACAGACATCATTATTATCTTTTTTTTTTTAATTAGATAGAAAAGTTGCTTGTAATTGTGGCATTTTTCTTAGCCTGTCAACGCAAACGCACAAGCCACATTTTTAAAAACAAATTATGACTCTCCTTGTCTCATAACTATCCAATGAATGTTATTCGTAACAGTTTCAGGTAGATTCCTTTGATTTTAACTTCTATATTTTTCACTGGAAAGAATTGAGATACACATCTTGATGAGAGTAATCCACACTTACTGATCAGTTTAGGGATAGGTGTTTCTGAACGTTTATTACACACATTTCAAAGTCCTATCTGTAACTCTGATACTCTTTTAGGCAAATTACGAATGTGTCTTCCTTTGTTGGCGAATAAAACTTTGACCTACATTATTATTCAAGCATGGGGACAAATTTGGTCCGAGTCCTCCCCCCCCCCCCCCCCCCCCCCATATAAGAAAATAACCGGCGGCGCCCTGACTGCCTTTGAAGCATTGTCGAACTCGTCTCTCTTGCAACAAATTTAAGAGTGACTTCGGGAATTTACCTAGAAATTGTCCTCATTTAAAGAGAGGGTTAAGATGCTTGACTATGCACTAACATGACAGGTGACCCCCCCCCCCCCCCCTCCCCACACGAAGACAGACATGGGCACGGTGCGCATGGGCAAATAATTCTGGTAAAGATTGAAGAAAAAAGTTTTTAAGCTTTCTAATTCTCTTTATGTCACTTTGGACGAATCTTATAGTAGATATATTCCCCAGTAAAGGACCAAATGCCCTCAAATTCGAAATATGACGAGAAATAACCGATTCTTTTTAAACCACACATTCATGCAACTTGTGTGCGTGTTAACGTATATAGTCCCATATCTACCGATTTCTGTGTACTATTAATGCGTGTGATTTCGCAGTAAGACTGAGATAACTTCTTTTTATTTTTATCATTTCATAACCCCACAGTATCCATTCATCAATTTCTGCATTACTACACAAATAACGCAATTAACCTTTTCAAATCGCTTATAATGCAGTTTCTGTCACAATGTCATCGCATGACCAACACTCACCTTATAACCAACAAAACAGGACGTACACAATACGGCTATCTGTTTCAGTTTTACGTGCGATATTCTTGTCAATATAATAGTGCCTGTACGTGCCTGACCTTTTGTTTCTTTGAATACTGAAATCAAAACCGAGAGATCACGAGACTATGACTATTATGATCATGGTTGATATAGTTCAAGTTTATTTGTCTTTCTTCCAAACATGAATGTTATACAATTCAACACATTTATTACATGTTACAGAGTACATAAACAGGAACAATTATAAGGAACAAGTTCATATAAAGCATTCTAGTGAAGTTAAGAAAAGCTTAGCTTGTAAAAGTCAGGTCACTCAAAGCAATATCATATATTTTTTTTAAACCCAGCCTGGTTATATAGTATAGTACAAAATTAATACAAGAAATGTTCGTCAAAAACACTCAAGTGCTAAAACAAAAAAAAACTATAAACATGGTTTAACTGAATCATAAAAAGGGTGAGTGGGTAGAAGAGACCATGTACAAAAGGAGGCGATAAGAGTGATAAATACATGGGATAAAGAAATGGAAAGAGGCTGTATATGCCGTATTATGAAGACTGAAATGGTCGCAGTTGGCAAATTTGAACAGCACATCATCATCTAACAAGTCCATGTGAAATACGACTAAGATCTTTGTTTATTTCTATATCGCGCTGTTTTTTTAAATTCCGTTTTTCATTTGATAAATCCGATATTTTTTCGTGGATGATTTGTTACTTTTGAGGAGTTATCGACCACGGGAGGTAATAGCAGAGTCTATAATAACCTCTTTTGCAGTGCTTCATTGTCATATAGGCATAAATATTGGTACAAGTCCGATGTATCTTTAATTTTTTCTTTTTCTTACCGAGACGTTTCCTACTGGGTTCTTACTACAACAAGGAATTTCATATCATTGATAAACGTATACAATATATTTCCCTACTATCGCTGGGATCAGATCAAATATGGAAAAATAATGATAATTTGGAATAAATATTGATTAGAGTCCATATTCCTCGACACTTTCCCATTTAAGAAGATTTCACTCTTTAATTATGTCTTGTATTGTATCTTTCTTCTTCTTTTTTTTTTTTTTTTGGGGGGGGGGGGGGACCTGAATTGCATACGAAGAAAATGATATACAAAATGATTTCGTTAATCACAAAATGTACCTTTAAAAATATACGAACAGAAAATGAACTGAGGTCATCAATATATCAAAGCGTCAATACAGAGAAGGTAATAAAAACACTGACGTACATTGGGGCATAATTAGGTAAATCATACATCGTTTAAAGGGTTTTAAGTCCGGTACTAAATACCGGATAAATTCAAGTACTTCAAGTACTTCAAGTACTTTATTTGTGGTCGGGTAAAGGTACCCAGTTTCACCAAAATGAACTTGAGGAGATTTCTTTGCAATGAAAGGAAAGAAAATGATAATGCTAATGAAAACGACGATGATGATGATGGTGATGATGATGATGATGTTGTAATAATAATGAAAATAATTATAATAATGATGACAATAATAATGATAATAATAATTATTATAATGAAGATAAAAATAACAATAGTTGGTAATATGGGAATCCATCCCAATGCCCATGTACATGTACTATAATCATTTTTGGAACGTTCCATTTTCAAAGATAAATTAATGCACATTTATATTAACTGATTACACGTTTTAACAGAATAAAAGATCAAATGATCGAATCTTAAATGAAAAGTGCAGTAATACTCGTTGTTATTAGAATGAATAGGAAAATATACTTCAGTGACTATAAACCTTTGAATGCGGACTTTCATCCCATCAGCAGGTCGCCAGCCTTTTTTTTTATCTTCTTCGTTTATACCGAAGAGTCACGAGGATAGTGATATCAGACGAGATTTATAGAAAATGATATGAGTATGATATGAACTATCAAGTAGGAGACAATCATTGTGATAATCACACGCATAACTACTTGAGTATAATTAGGTCGCCCCACCTCCCCACCCCTCATCCACACAACGCCCTAAGGTCATTAATATTGGAGCTTCTCTAAACCAGTGACGTATATATCGATCGAAAAGAGAGGGGGAGGGGTACTGTTGCTAATCATAAAGATATGGAAGATATGGGAAGAGAAATAAGGAAGGATAGAGAAGGGGATTGGGGTTACTGCATGTTTCAATCGAATAGAAAGGGAAAAGGCGGGAATAGAAGTAGAGAAGGATAGAGAGGGAAGGTCACTCGAAAAGAAGGCGATTAGACCATACACTCTTCTTCCAATCAAGATAATCCCCATGTCACCCACCTGTAGGTCCCATTTAGCCCCCCCCCCCCCGCCCAATCCATGATATCAGTGCCCCACCCCTTCAACACGTACTGTAGACCCACTCCAATCCACAGCTATAACCTTTAAACACACTTATCTGCAGGACACATGATTGTTATCAACGAGCTTATCATTTGAAATCTTTGTTCTGTTCAAGGAAATGAAACCAGAAACGAAATGGTAAAATAATTCCGACTTTGATAATAAGTTTCGAAACGATATTGGACAGCCTTGTTCGTGGTGGCTCAAGAAGATATGAGGAAACAGATTTAAATTCAACTCCTTATCACTATATAAACTTTATGGAGCTCAAATCCTTAAAGAACACTGTATTAATCGAAGGTTCATTTCATCAGTTTGACAGTATCAACATTTGATTTTTAAATCTTCTGGTGTCATCCTATCTTTTCGTTACCAGATTATTTCGATTTCTAAATGTAACAGCTGTGATTATCTCCTTAATTACAATGTTTTCATTTTCTCTTTAATTGGTCTTTCAGTTGACATGCACGAGGTTATTTGTCCTCACGTTTATCTATATGCAAAAGTAGGAAGGCTATCACCGTATCCCCGTACAACCTCCACTGGTTGTCTCGACTCTTTGGTATCTGTTCAGGCAAACAGGGACTTTGAACTCTATAAATAAAGAAAACTGTTTTCCGCACTATACGTCAAGTATTTACATTTCGAGGCGTGCGTTATCATAGTCACGGTGATATTACATCGCTTCCTATATAGGGCAAATGACATCAACTCGGACTGGCGGGCCAAGACATCTGTAGAGATCTCAGTAACGTCGTATATAAAGATTGCTCGTGCTACGTCAGCTTCAATCGCTTGAACACTTGATTCGCTTCCACCATACTAGGACAAACCATAAACGAAACCATTTGAAGAGGGAAGACACCACTAAGTTAACCGGAGAAAATTGATAATCAGCTCAAGTGAGCAGTCAGATATTTATTATTTTGTAGAGAGCGATCTCATATTCAAATCAAAATGGTTGCTGGTTGCGGACCAAAGATTGCCAAGTGTTTCTTGTTCCTCTTCAACGTCTGTCTGTGGGTGAGTATGTCATCAGTGTCTGTGCATTATTGTGTTCGATTGTATCAGTGGGCATTCATGGCTATTAATAAGATATAGAACAATGGAACTACCTGATTAATACGCCAATACCCATGTATCTAGTTCTACTCATTTTGTAATGCTTTAAATTATTATACCGTTGGTTGTCTTCTCATGCAAGATTTGATTGCAGAAATTAAATTTTATGCATGGGGTAGATCTATTAAAATTAAAATCCCCCGAGGTCGTAGTAAATTTAACCCCCTATCCGAAAACTATACATACTGCATGACAGTATATGCATAAAACACAGGATGGAGTATCTGAACGTAATATATTACTTTGATGACGTCATGGTCTTGCTAGTCACGAGGTCTAATTCTCTTGTCACAAGCGTGTCACGAGTGCCACTGTTCTGAACCAAAGCGGTGTCAGTGCGTGCATGTGTGCGTGTGTGTGTTATATTGTTCCTGATTATTCGTATATTATCAGTGTCCCTATCTTTCCATTAATCGTTAGGGAAAGGATTTTAGTGTTTTTTTCTGTATATAATTGTTCAAGGAGATATAAATATACTGTATTAAGAATAAAATAAAAATAAACAAAGGTTGTTTTTTGGGGGGAGGGATTTTTGGGGAAAAAGGAAATGTGAGGTATTTCATGCTATATTGTTTCCATTCTGTCACTATTAATCATATTATTCGAAACGAATGAGCTTGTTTCTGTATTATCTATCAAATGTAATTTTGTTTTCTACGAATTTGTTGAATGGGAGCACAATAAATAAAATTCAAAATAAAAAAAAGTTTGTAAGGGGAATGCACATCCCCTTCTAAATACTCACGGAACGGAAGAACTGTCCCATGTTCTTGTTCTAGTTGTGTTCACACATCGAGTCACCAGCATAACTGGGGGCCGGGGGGGGGGCGAAGTTTCCCCAAAAATTATGGAAATATAATTATAACCATGCAGTTAGATTGGTGACTGATCCTAAACGCTGCTTGGTAAATTTTATATAACCTAAATCATATTTTCAACATTTCAAATTTAAATGACAGATTTGCAGCATTGCCCTAATTGGTGGAGGGGCTTACGTGACCGCCAATTACAATGACTACGTTGACCTCTTCGCCGACGACACGATTCTGATCGTCTCATGGGCCGCCATCGGCATCGGTCTCTTCATCTTCGTCGTCGGATTCTCAGGATGTTGCGGCGCCCTCAGCGAGAGCTCGTGTCTTCTTAAGATGGTAAGGAAGATGAGGTAGTGGATGCAGTCGGGAGTGTTCGATGATGACGGAAACGATGATGTTGATAATGGCAATGGTGATGTTGATAACGATAACATGAAGAATATGATTCCAATAATGATTATGATTATAAAGATCCTCATAACTTTAATGATAATGATGATGATGATGATGGTGTCGACGATGAAGATGATGATCATCATGATGACGATGATCATGATGATGGTAATGCCAATGATTGCGGTAAATACTGATTTTGTTAATAGTAATACTTAGAATTTGGTATGTGCTTATAATAATGCATAAACAGAAAATAATAGTGAAAAAATAAAGTCTACAAAGATAATATGTTTCTTCGTTACTGTCTCTTTCCTTCTCTTTTAGCACGTCTTTCAAATTAAGATCTAATCATTTCTACAAAAGAATAACAAAATATATATAAAAAGGTTTTCAGACAGCGAAATAATGGCTTACGACAGTTTATCTCATAAATGGGATCGTCACCCCCCCCCCTGATTTTTTACCCCCCCCCCCCCCCCCCCAGTGCCTTAAACACCCACAATATCACGATAATAATAGCAACATCGAAGCTACAAAATATTAAAACCTTTCAATCCATTTCTTTGTTTACAGTATTTCATGTTTGTTCTTATCATCGTTCTTGCTGAATTTGCATTAGGAATTCTCACGTTTGTCTACAGTAGTGACGTAAGTTTCCTTTCATTATTTTTATATATGTTTTTTAAATTAAGCATAATTAATATATTGCCAGAGGTGTAATTTCACCAACTTCATTGTAGTTTGATTCTTAGGTTGAAACTTGTTTTTATTTTTGTAATATATTTTTTGTTTTACTAAAGTCCTAAGTTATTGTCGTGGGTCAAATTTAGTAAAAAGGCGGGCGGAGGGTTGGAGATCATTCTTAAAGCGATCGCCTGCCTATTTCAAGTACTTCCGTGTCAAATAAGGCGTAAGTAAGGAGCGTCACAACGGGACGGACATGTGCGCTATATAAGAAGCTACCACCATTATTATTATTATTAAGTGTGGACTGGAATTTTACGTCAGTGACTTAAAAATCATGTCTTAACGTTCTCATGTTTACAGATTGAAGAAAGAAGGCATCCAGAAATCAATACATGTGACCTATGGTGAACTTAACACCTCGGTGGAAAGTGACAAATGTAGATAGATGTCCAGCGAAAGGACACTAGAACCGCGTCTTGTATATCATGTCTTGTCTTTCTCTCATGTTAACAGATTGAAGAAAGTTTGATGGAGGGCATGCAGAAGACAATAAACGAGACCTATGGTGAAAAAGAGGGCGCTACCGAGTCCGTGGATGAAATTCAGAAATTGGTAAGACATTATGTGCCTGAAAAATTTACAAATACATAGGAACCCGTTGGAAATAAGCCATGCCAAGTTATACAATATAATCATAATAATCAAAATAATAATTAATATGATAATAATAATTTTGAAAGAAATAATGATAACAATGATAATGATAATACTACTACTAATACTACTACATTTACTACTACTACTACTTATGATAATAACAATGATAATACTTATGATAATATTGATGATGATAATAATATTAATAATAACAACATTAATGATTATCATTGAAATAATAATAATAATAATAGTAACAACAATAAGAAGAGGAAGGAGATAAAGGAAAAGAAGAAGAAGAAGAAGAAGAAGAAGAAGAAGAAGGATGATGACGATGATGATGATAATGATGATGATGATGATGATGATGATGATGATGATAGTAATAATAATAATAATAATAATAATAATAATAATAATAATAATAACGATTGTTATTATTATTATTATTTATAGAACAATAACAAACATGTGCCTCATCACCGACAAATCTGATCTTCCTGAGGACCATACAGTTATGCTTCCCTAACAATTGCCAGGTACCCATTCACCCCTGTTAGGAGAGTGGCACATAATAATGGAATAATGCCTTGCAAATGAGCATTAGTGCCAGCCTCCGATTCGAACCATTGACCCTCTGATTAAGATTCAAGTGAATAAATTAATGCACCTTGATCTTTCTTTTCCTTAATTTGTCAAGTTTTTATATTATTCCTTTTTAGTTTGAATGCTGCGGTGCATCAGGATACAAAGATTACATGTACTCGCAGTATCTTGAGGATGGCAAGGCTGTGCCCGATTCATGCTGTTATAAGAACAGCACTGGAACTGTTAACTGCACAGAAGGAGCCAAAGGTCAACCTATGAACCCTGACCTTGTCTGGAAAGATGTGAGTGTCTTTTGTTTCATTTATTAATTTAACTAATTAATAATTTAATCTATTAATTTATTCATTTTCAAATTTAAACTTATTAGTCAAATGATTATTTAATGATATATTCATTTACTAAATTTTCATTAATTGATTTCTTTAACAAAATTGATTTCTTTATTCATTAATTTATGTATTTATTACTGTTGTTTACTCCAAAGGATAATATTGTCCCATTGGTATTCTTCTGGATAGGGTTGGTAGCAGCTGTCCACTCTTCACTGTCCAGCAGTTAATTGTCCCTCTCATTTGTATCTAGGCTGATCAAGTCGATACATACGTTAAGATTCCTTGGAGAAGAAAAATATAGAAACATGAAGTTATCAAATTTGAACTGGATAATTTATTCACATAATATAAAGAAAAAGACACACACATAGATTTTCCATTTCAACACAACATATCAATATGAAGATTTGAATGATGTTAACAACGAGCAGTTTATAACGCTATCCTTTCTTAACTGAGGATTCTTCGTAATGTGTCTCTCCTCCAGGGCTGTGTTTCTGCATCGAAGGAAACAATCAAGGGTCACTACATCATCATCGGAGCTGTAGCATTTGGTTTTATTGTTTTTGAGGTAAATTAGTTTTCCCTTTTTTATTTATTTTTGATATCTTAAATTTCAATTTATTGTCCAATATTGGAAATTTGTTTTGTTCACATTTAACAAACGTACAAACAATCAAAATGAGTTTACATACATAGTACATCATATACTTTGACATAGAAATTCTTCAGAATATTGCTTTACAGAAAGTTTTCTTACGTTATTAATTAATTTTTTTGTGCTTGACATTTTTTGTTTATTTCTGTTTCTTGCTAATCACAAGTTTTTCTTATATCTAGTTGTTATGGTGATCATATGAATACAAAATGGTTGAACTCTTCTCAATTCTTTTCTTAATGTTGTTTTAAGACAATTTTCCATAAAATGTAAATGCTCTTCTCCCCGTCTATTCTTTCGTCATGAAATTATCTCAAGTCGATAAAACAATGTTTGTATTGTTGTAGTAGTTGTTTCTGTGTAAGCGATAGAAAATCCTCGATTTAAAAAAAAATCATAGTTGACATCATGATAAACATTTATCTCTTTGTTCATCTACAGATCCTGACGATGGTGTTTGCTTGCTGCGTCATAAGTGGAATCGGCAATACAGGATACGACAAATATGCGTAAAAGGGCTCCATTCTTATCAATGCTTCTCAAAAAAACATTCACAAATACGCGTGGTATCAGGATGGAGATGGATGAGGTCAGCTTATATCAAGGTGAAAATCTTTCTCCGGGTTTCCACTGTCCACATCAGTGGCATTCGAGAACATATGAAATCTGGCATTTCTGCAAACATTGATTTGCAAGCAACTTTCTATGGATACCTTATCACAAAACGAAAGAATATGGCGCAATAAGTATTACAAAATATAACTGAATGATAGTAAGGTCTTATGGGAATAAACACTTACCGGAAATGATGATGGACGCTAAGAACATATTGACAAATAAAAGAGTCAGTTCATCTCTAAACGGTTTACACAATAATAGGAACAAGAATGAGAAAATTGTAAAGGTTACTTTGAGCTTACAGGAAATTCGGTGGATTATTATCAAGAACTATAAATATTTATCTGTAAGTGCTGACTGAGTTCTTTGTTTTAATTCAATCCATTTTTTCTAATCAATACACATTTCCAAGCTTTGTTGGGGGTGTCACAAATAGGCAGTCATATTACTGTGTTGTCAATGATAACCAAAAACATCTGTTTCTTCTGTAAATACTTGTATAATGTGAAAGTTGTGAATAAGTGTGTAAAAAGTTTAGGTCAACCCTAAAATAAGTTTATTTGTGATACCAAAATATTTTAAATTGAACGGGTTTAAGCCTACGTGTCCTTTGGCTTCTTCGACGCCGTAACATGAGCTATAGCTATAAATACAATTTTCTTTCAAAATTCTAAATTTAGAAACCCATTTTGTTGTGCAAGTGGGTTAAACATTTCTTTGTATATATCGATGATGGTTATTTCTATTCCAAGAGTTCCCTCCATATTGTCAACACAATCTATTAGCAATTAAGTAATCTGAATCTCACCAACAGCTTCGGCTTCCTAGCGAAAATGATCAAAAACCCAAAGACTGAGTCTTCATATTCGTGCATGATGTGCCATAAAAACAACATTGACACGAACATAGTTTGTTCCAATATTGTATTTATGGCACGCATGCACGGAACACTAATCATGTACTTTTGTTTACGTTGTACATATTTCTTATTTGTATAATGAGCAGAAACGTTTACAGCCTATACCACTGTCTTAACCTATAAGTGCCATGACAATGCTTTCATTTCGTCAGTTCCCGTTAGGAATGATGATGTTCTTGTTACCCTCAATGCTATTCAACAAGAATGAATGGTATTGCCTTGATTGCAATTTTTAATTACATGTATATTATAATATTGAAGTTTTGTTTTTGACAATTGTTCTATCATATACAATTAATATAACATTCTTTTTGAAAAATCAAATGTGTCTGTTCCTGAAAATTAATCTTTTTTTTTGAAAATAAATTAAAAATAAAATTATATTTTTATGAAATTAATGAGAATGTTCATGTGCCCAGGATGTGTATTCCTTGTTTTGTTTTCATCAGCTTAAGCAAGGCTATCTCATTAAAAAAGAGAGGAGTATGAACAGTGTAGGCCTGTGTGACATCAGATTACAAGAATAAAACAAGAATAAGAGAGAAAGAGGGAGAGAGAGAGAGAGAGAGAGAGAAAGAAAAGGAGAGATGAGAGAGGTAGAAGAGAGGTAGAGGAGAGGTAGAGAGGATGGGGTCTAAAGGGGAGAGTAGAGAAACAAGAAAAATATATATATAGAGAGAGGGAGGTGAGGGGGGGGGGGGGGGGCGGAGGGGGCGTTCAAGCCCCCTCCCCACACAAGAATTATTACAAATGAATTTAAGTGTGGCACATGACTTGTAGGAAACGACAATATATATAGAATCCTAAGCCCCCACCCTCAACAAAGTAACACCAAATGTATAACATGTCTGTAAAAGAAATGCGTTTTAACGTATTTTTGTGAGCACAAACAAAGATATATTTTCTTCAGAAATATTCACTGATCGGCCATTAAAGATTCCCCTTATTGATCTCAACTCTAAAATTCGTTCATCTGGCAATAATTGTGGTCTTTTTTAAATAGAGAGCCCTCGATCTCTTGTTGAGTTTAATAATAGATAACGATTGTAAAGAATTTCAAGAAATCAACCTAAGCAATACCATACCCTATTAAACATCCCATAGAAATCATGTTCGGATTACATAATAGTCATCGTAACGTTCGTATATATACAATAGATGATGGACAAGGCTATTGCAATTGACAAAGGTTTATTTATCGCTAGTCTGATATGGCTAGGTTAAGAAACAAACGTTTGAAAGGTAAACAGCGTTTACATTTAGAAAATATTACTACAGAGGTAGGCAAAACAAATATCAGCATGTATTTCCCCACTTTTTGTAAACACCCAACTACCAAGAAAATCTCCATTTCTCTTTTTATAAAATGTTACATGTATAGACCAAACAGGAACCATCTTTTGTTATAAGTAAAATGTATCTAATGATCTGTGAACTTTGTACATGTAGCTAGAAATCCCAGGTTCAGCACTAGTCAAATATTTAATTACAGCACGTGAATTTTTTTATAACTATGATTTTACTTGATATGAACAGTTTTCCATATGTCGCGTGATCAATTAGGCCCTAGCCATACCATGCCCTTATATACCCGATAACGTTACTGATAACTATGACAATTAAATGTGGTATTTTCAAGATTTTATAATGTTCTTGCCCTGCGATCGTATCCTACAGAGTGCTCAGAAAATTAGATAATCAATAATAGCAACAGAAGCTGACATGACATTGTTCCCCTTTAAAAGTGGCATCTGTCGTTAATTTCCCAATACGGGCGTTATAACGTAACAAACTCGAGGGGGTGGAGGGTTGTGGGTTGTCTGGGAAGAATAATTTGTGTTTGTTTAGCAATATGAAATATATTTAATGGGTGTAGATTTCGTTATTGGAGACTGGGTGTGACATGGGTTTAATACTAAAAAACCCGTGTAGGTCGCATCATTTGAAGGACTTGTTTAGTTCCTATTGTTATAAGCTTGCGTCGGCGACACTAGAACATTTTTCATTCGAGAAAGCGGGCTCACGTAGCTCAATTGATTGACTGACTGATCTTGTTTGGTTTGTTCGTCGCGTTTTCTAGATTTCAAAATCAAAATGGTTGTTAAGCATGTCTTATACTTCTGTATTTGGGTGAGTAGGCTATATTACACGTATATATGTCCAAGCTTGTTTGAAATATTGATTTTAATGTGTACCAGCATTAAGGCACATGTTATATGCCATCCGTTACCCTGTGTGTAGACGCGTTTTTTTTTAAATTTCTAATTGTTGTATATTATACCCCCTTCACATACACGGACTGTTTTTACGGGTTCTTACAGATTGCACAAATTCACGGATCCTTTCGATTTCGCCACTCTAAAGCAGGGCTCCCACTTAGCCGAGTTGTATTAGCGAGTTATGGCGAGTTGTGGTGAGTTGCCTCACAGAGCCACTCGCAATAACTCGCGAATAATTCGGTATGGCTTAGCGCAACTCTTTACAACATTCCACGACTCTCCTCGAAGTCGCGAGCAGTTCCAAAATTTTGAACATGTTCAAAATTTTCCCCCGATTCGTTGTAATTCGAGGTGAACTCGCCTACACTCGTAATATTCTCGCATTACTCATAACAAGCTCGTGCTGCACTCTCCATAACTCGTAACAACTAGCCACCTTATGAAGAGTGCAGCGCAAGCTTGTTACGAGTAATGCGAGTATATTACGAGTGTAAGCGAGTTCACTTCGAGTAACAACGAATTCACCTCGAGTAACAACGAATCAGTGAAAATTTTGAACATGTTCAAAATTTTCGCTGATTCGTTGTAGCTCGAGGTGAACTTGCTTAACACTCGTAATATACTCGTAGCAACTCGCCACCTTATGAAGAGTGCAACGCGAGCTTGTTACAAGTAATGCGTGTATATTACGAGTGTAGGCGAGTTCACCTCGAATTGCAACGAATCGGGGAATTTTTTTGAACATGTTCCAAACTTTGGAACTGCTCGCGACTTCGAGGAGAGTCGTGGAATGTTGTAAATAGTTACGCTAAGCCATACCGAATTATTCGCGAGTTATTGCGAGTGCCTCTTTGAGTCAACTCACCACAACTCGCCATAACTCGCTAATACAACTCGGCTAAGTGGGAGCCCTGCTTAACGACCGATTTATGAGTTGTTACGAGTTATAACGAGCTATTTACGGATTATTAGGAGTTATTACGATGTATCTACGGCAAATGTCCACAATTTATTACGAGTTGTCACGGATAAGTACGAGCAACTTACGTGTTAGTAACGAACTATTTACGTGTTACGAATAGTTACGAGTCCATTCGATTTTTAGCAAAAAAATAACAACTGAAAATGAAGCGTTCGAATTTGCGGCTGTTATAACCTTCATCGTAAACAACTTAATAATAATACGCAATAATATGTAAAGTATACGTATCTATTCAGAAGAAAAAGAAAAGAAGAAGACAAATAATAGAAGAAGATGATGAAGACGAGGAAGAAGAAGAAGAAGAGAGAGAGAAGAAGAAGAAGAAGAAGAAGAAGAAGAAGAAGAAGAAGAAGAAGAAGAAGAAGGAAAATAAGAAGTAGAAGAAGAAGAAGAAGAAGAAGAAGAAGAAGAAGAAGAAAAAGTAGAAGAAGAAGAAAGAGAGAAGATATGAAGTAGAAGAAGGAGAAGATGAAGAAGAGGAAAGAAAAGATGAAGAAAAAGAAAAAAGAAGAAGAAGATGAAGAAGAAGATGAAAAAGAATAGGATGAGGAGGAGAGAGAGGGGGAGAGAGAGGGGGAGACAGATAGATAGAGCGAGAGAGAGAGAGTGACAGGAGGCGGGGAAAATGATTGAACAGCTTGGCTATTGACGTAGAATTATAAGAAGGAAGAGAAGAGTAGCTGGTTCAAAAGAGAAAATGATAAGGGGTTCTGTACACATAGCAAAATCAAAACAATACCACAAACACACACATAAAAAGAATAATTACGACAAAAGCAGAAAACAGTATTAAACAAAAGAACAAACAATGACTAGAAAATGACTTGGAATCAAGTTTTAAAATGCCCAATTCTTTCACATTTGTTGCTGTAGTGTCTGTAGTGATTGTTAATTTTGTTTGTTTTTTGTTTATGTATTTGATTTTTCATTACATTTGAATCGTAGGTTTGTGGTATCGTCCTGATCGGTATAGGAGCTTCTGTGACGGCCAAGCAGAATGCATACCAGGACCTGTTCGCTGAAAACACGATTCTAGCTCTCTCATGGACCGCCATTGGTATTGGTATCTTCATCTTCGTAGTCGGATTCTGTGGGTGTTGCTGGGCCCTGACCGACAGCTCGTGTCTTGGTGCACTGGTAAGGAAGATGAGATGGTGGATTATGAAAGTCGCGGGAAATACTCATGATGATAATCATGATGATGATGGTATTGATGGTGATGATGATGGTGATAATTTTGTCGATGCGTATGTTGTTATTATTGAGTTCGTATTTAATGTACGTTCTCGTTCTTTATCAATGTGTTCTATCACATCATTTTTACTTTGTTTCCTATGTTTTTTTAAATTTTTCTAGGAGTCATTAATGATGTTCCTCAATTTTCATAACTTCTAATATCAATAATAATTTTCTATAATTTTGATAACTTCCAATCATATTAATAATAAAGTTACACAATTTTGCTAACTTCCCATATTACCGTGCATATGACTGTATAGACAGAAAATTGTCTGCGTTTAGCATGCATTTATCAAACATGCATAGTTTGAACAGCTCTTTTTTCAATCCTTTGTTATAATAATCCTAACAGTAATTGATCTACATGTATATTACCGTATACAGGAACACACATTTTGCTGTATTGATGTATCATATACCAAATTTAGTCTGAATAGATTATTATTAAATTATTGTATGACATAAGAGTATTTGCTTCTAATCTCACTCACATGTGCCTAATGTGAGGGTTAATTTTAGTTACACATTCATGTATATGTATTTATCTTTATATTTTGCTTTATGTATGCACCAGCCAATGTGGCGAGCCTCTCGACCGAATTTTTAAATTATTTTAGGTGATCCCCAGGCATTGGCTGGTGCTAAATATCGTACTGCTAATGATAAATCATTTTGCCAACTGTGATGTTTTCTATGTATTGTTATCATCTTGCCTGGACAAAAATAAATAAAAACAAATAACAAATGATGATGATGGTGTTGATGGTGTTGATGATAGTGACGATGATGATGATGATGATGTTGATGATGATGATGATGATGGTGATGATAACGCAGGTGATGATGGTGATGATAGTGATGTTAATGATGGTGATTATGATGAGGATGGTGATGATGTTGATGATAGTGATAATGATGATGATGTTGATGATAGTGATAATGATGATGATGTTTTCTGTTGTTGATGATGATGATGATGATGATGATGATGATGATGATAACGATGATAGTGATGATATTGATATGGTTTGGATATACAACTGAATAGGCCTATTGCAATTTATACAATACTTTAAAATTACGAATTAATATGTTTTACGTGATTCATATGGTTGTTTATTCCTCAATTAATGTATAGTTCTGTCGATTTTAATGCCGTTAATGTTGTTGCACTTACCAAGAATAATGAAGACAAAAATCTTCTTATTTCTGCAGTATTTTATCTGTTTGCTACTGATCGTGCTGGCGGAAGGCTCTCTGGGTATCACGACATTTGTTTTCCGTGGTGGCGTAAGCATTGCACTCATTTGTTTTAAAAGACCTGTAATTACATGTGTGCCCATATCAGTTAATATCAATATTTGTAAATCGGAAGTTTCTGTTTACCCTACATCTTTACGGCAGCTATTAGGCCCTACAGAGTTTTTGAAAATATAATTTTCACATGATTTTGATACGTACATGTATTTGTATAGGCACATTCATTTTCATGTTGTTCTTTATAACAAATTCAAGCAGCCTGCTTATCGACCATGTGTTGAAAAATATTGCTACTAAAGAGTTATATTTAAATAGGTGAATTTCATGCGAAGTTTATAATGTTGGGCCAATAAAAAGGATCATAAAAATATGTCGCCAATATCATTCGCAGCATTTATATGATCCATATATATCCATCGAAATCGAGACTTTTTTAGTGTGAGTGCAGTAACATTTATAGTTTTACTTAAATTTCGTTGGCTATGCCGAGAAAGATGGGAGCGGAGGTGGGAGGGGGGGGGGGGGGGGGGGGGTGTTACACAATTTGAAAATTGCATGGTTTATACACGGTCGGCAGAAATCTCCTTATGTTTCTCCATGTCTGTTCCTTACTGATGCGAGTGCTCTCGTTCTATCTCTTCTCTGCCATACTACTCCCCCCTCTCCCTCTTTCTCTCTCTCTCTCTCTCGATCATTCTCGATGTATCTCGTTTTATCACCCCCCTCTCCTAGAGTGAGGACAATATGGCGAAGGGCATGCAGAGAGCTATAAATGAGACCTATGGTTTAAAAGAAGGTGCAACCGAAGCCGTAGATGACGTGCAGCAAACGGTAAGAGAATGCAACATCTAAAGAATAATTTTACATTGACGATCAGTGCAACGGATATAGGCTCATGTTCATCATAGATATAAAGAGGAAAGGGGAAATACATGCTTGTCTTCTTCTTCGCAAAACAAAACTTCTAATTCGTTCTCAGTTCAGAATGTGAGCGTCTGTATGAATCCTACACTACGTCCAGGACCATTGAAGAAAGAGAAGCTGTAGGGAACGACCTGCTGATATTACTAGGAGAAAGGAGAAAGACTAGATGGGAAGAAGAAGTCTCTGACATCGACTTTACCCACTCTAATCGCAAGTCATGGACTACCATCAACAAGCTCAGTGGTCGAACCAGTGCTCCAAAACAGTGTCCTGTTACTGCAAAGTCCATCGCTTCAGTAATAAATATAGGTTTTGCTTATATTCCCAGGGCAGGGGCACAATGGAAAGTGGCAAGATAAAATCACTGAGGCCAAAACCCACTCTCTCTCAGTAAATTCTGAGATAAAGAAACTCCTCAAGTCCACTCCAGAGTCAACCTCCATGTCTAAAGCCTTTACCTTGGCTGAAGTTCAAACTGCACTGAAACCAATAAAGTCCGGCAAAGCACCAGGCAATGAAAACAACATCACACGGTTTCTCAAGAACCTGAGTCACAAAGCTACTTATTGGCTACAAGCCTTTCCCTCTACCTGCATTACAACATCCACTTATATATTGAAATGGAAGACCGCTGAAGTTATTGCCATTTTGAAGCCCAAGAACCCTGCAGACGAACCCAAGAGCTACCGTTCAATCAGTCTGCTATCTCACATCTACAAGTCATCTACAAGCTACTTGAAAGGTTGTTACTTGCCAGAATCATCGACACTGTCGCAGAGATGGTACCTACTACCCAGGCTGGTTTCAGGAAAGTTAAATCAACCACCGACCAAGTGGTCCGGCTTGTAAACGACATAGAAACGGCCTTCCAGAAGAAGCAGACGTTTGGTGTAGTTCTTGTCGACCTTACTGCGGCATTTCACACAGTATGGCACCGTAGCTTATACTTCAAGACCCTGCAGACCATCCCAGTTTAGGGATTGTCCGATTTATCATGCTGCTTGTACAAGACCGGTCATTTGTTCTTGAAACATCAAACGGCCGCGAATGCAGTAGGAAGAGGAGACTCCGCAATGGTGTACCACAAGGCTCTATCCCCGCTCCGATACTTTTCAACATCTATGTATCTGATATGCCCGAGGGGATGCAGTATTCCTATGCAGACGGCACCGCACTGGGGGGTTGACAACCACTCATTCGAGGCAATCGAGACATCACTGGAGAAGGACCTGAGCATGCTAGCTGAGTTCTTCAACAGATGGCATCTCAAGATGAGCATACCGAAGACTGTATCCACCGTCTTCCATCCGGCAAACCGATGCGCCAACCGAGAGTTGAATATCTCACTAAATGGGTCTAGGCTGAACTTCGACCCCACACCAAAGTACATAGGTGTCACTCTTGATCGAAGCCTCACCATCCACGAGCATGCCAAATCCACAGCTCAAAATACTCAAGCCAAAGTGTCTCTCCTAAAGAAGCTTGCTGGGACCGGATGGGGAGCTGATTTCACCACCCTTCGCACCTCCACTCTAATTCTTGCCTTCTCCACCGCCGAGTATGCCGCACCTGCATGGAGCAACAGCACTCATGTACATAAGGTTGATGTTGTCCTTAATGATGCTATGATATTAATCAGCGAAACACTCACTGCAACAGTCTGTCAGCAACCTGCCAATACTGTCTGGGATATCACAAGCTCAGCTCAGACGAGATGCGCAGTACACTAAGCGTGTCCAAAAGCATTACAGTGATAACTGCCTTGTTCCTGTCCCCTCTGCTATTGAAGGACAGCGTCTCCCTAGAAGACACTTTGCAACACAGGCTGCTGAGATGCCGCTAGAGAACCCCCCCCCCCCCCCCCCCCCCCTCCACCCTACCCAACTGGATAGCAAAACGCTGGTCAGACCATTGGAATTCGTCTACTACCAACTTGAAGGAGTTCATCCCAAAGCCCTGTGCAAAACCAAGTGACAGCGACCTCTCAATAAAAGCCTGGGTCAACCTCAAACGTATCAGAACTGGATTTGGCCGTACACAATATTTCCTGCATGAAATTGGAGCTGATCCATCGCCAAACTGTGCATGTGGATCCAAACTATGGATCATGTCACTGATGCTTGTCCTATCTACAAATCCACTCACGGTGCTTCTGGACTTCGAGAGCTCGATGATGAGACAATCAGTTGGCTAAATAAGGAATCTCCCTTTTTAGATGGTATACTCCTTGATATTCTTCGTACACACAAATGAGTTCTTTGTTAGTTGAATTTATGTAACGAAATAAAAGGGGAAAGGGTTAATGGGAAAATCGATGCCTTTCTGTTTTACATTTCTAATTCGTTCCTTTTCATTCTGAAAGGAAGTAACAAAATGAAAGAGTAAAGTCGGAATTCAGAATTAAAGCTTTTCCTCGTCGTTTTTCTTTGACGAATTTTACTCGACTCCACCTTTCAGTTCGAGTGCTGCGGTGCATCTGGGTACAAGGACTACAAGACCTCTAAACATCTTCAGCAGGGGTATGCTGTACCCGAATCATGCTGTAGATATTTTGAAGAATGTACTGGCGGATCCAAGGGGAATCCCGACTACCCAAATCGAGTCTGGACAGATGTAAGTTGATACTTGATTTGACTTGACTTGAAATAATTATACATAATATATATCAGTCGTTCTGGTTCCGTTCATCCGGCTATACTATTTGGCATATGATCTCAAATGACGTCTTAATGGTTTCTCTATCTTGTAGGGTTGTGTGCATGCCACGAAATATACGATCAAGAATCACTACAATACCATTGGAGGCGCTGCATTCGGTATTCTCAGTGTTAAGGTAAAACATAAATCTTCTCTGCTTTCCTTTTGTATAACTGTATTTACGATTTCTTATACTCTCCTCATGCAGAGAAGAGGAGTCAACTAATCAAAAGTGATTGTATATCTCCGTTTTGGAGTGGATTCCACTATTCTGAGAGATGATTTCCACCCCATTTACTGCCAACCAAACGAAGTGATGCTTATAGTGATGATAATTATTACAAACTCCACAATATATTTCACGTAAATAAAGATGATAGCGGTCGTCAGATTTCGTGCTTTCCCTGAGTTTATTTGTTTATATAAACATTAATCATTATTTCAACATATTTGTGCATTTGTTCACTCTGCTCCTGAATGCATTTCAAGTCATTTATTATTTTTTTTTGTCGACAGAGCTCTATATAAGATCAATTCCTTGTAAATATTGCTAGATTTATTTTATAATAAAAACTATAATAATAATGATAATGATAATAGTAGTAGTATTAGTAATAATAATAGTAATATTGATAACAATAATGATATAAGAATAATAACAATAATGATATAAGAATAATAACAATAATGATAACAATAATAATTACATTACAAATATTATTAATAATAATGATAATAATGATAATGATACAAATAATAGTAATATTAGTAATAACAATAATCATATATATATAAATAATAATAATAACATTCATAATAACAATAATATGCTAATTATATTAATAATATTATTAACAATAATGATAATAACGATAAAGATAATAACGATAATGATAATAATAATAATAATAATATTAATCATAATAATGATGATAATATTTATGATACTAATACATACTACTACCTAAAATAACAATAATCATAATGAGAATAGGAATAATTTCGTTTACGCAGGAAAGCTTCATCAGCATCATTGCTGTTCTGCCTGAGGGCCCTGCAACTATTATTGCCAGGTATCCATTCACCCTTGGGTAGAGAATGGCAAATGTGAAAATCCTTGCTTTCTTTAATGCCAATCTGTTTGTTCGCTTTGAAGTTATTACTTTTAAAGAAACTCTTGTAAATGTTAACCCCAAAATTCATTATCCACTTGTTTTTAATACAGATATTGACGATGATGTTTGCTTGCTGTTGCATAACAGGATCTGCCGACGGTTATGAAAGCGTTTGAATTCCGTTCCTCTTTTCACTTATTTCGTGATATCAAAACACAATCATGAGCTCTAAACATGATTGTAAAGAATTTCAAAAAGTCACGATATCCTTGTCCATCAACAACTGAAATGTACGCTCATTAAAATGACGTACATGCATTACGTAATCTGAAAGTGTTTTTTAAAATTCCCCTTGAGTTGAGTGATTTCTCGAAAGTCTATGCGATCACGCTTCTAAAGCTCCATAGCATGTTTTCAATTCTATCCTAAGAGAATGTTCTGTGCTTCAATTCGATGACCTAAATGGAAAATAGTTTGTACTGCGCTATGATTTTTGCACCTAAACGTATAGCTAATTTATAAAATACGGATTAAAAATAATGGACCTGCAGAAGAACAGCCTTTGGCTGACGTTGGTGCCCTACAAACATAAAATAAACTAAACTGAAACTAGACTGAGTCAAGCAGGTGGACCAATCCCTGACTGTTCCCCTTTTTCTAATATTATTTGTTTTTAATTTACTTCAGACTGACTAGAACTAAACTCTGTTGGCATCAGTAAATATATCATCTGAAGGATAGGCTCAAGACTCAGAGTTTGTGGTATTTCGTGTCGTATTCGTATCAAACATCGTGAATGTTAGCCAATTCACACGACGCCAGCCGATGCTAAGACGATTCATACATCTTGATAATAATCAAGAATATCATAATTCTGGCATTTCAGAATAAATGGCAGAAAAATCAACCAGCACATGAATCATAAACGCAATACTGTGGGCATGCTTAAAATTAAGAATCATAAAAATGGTAAAAGCAACATAATAATTATATTTGTAAAGTGCTAAGAAACATTACCGATATATTAAGCGGTATATAAACCCAGAATATTTTTGATATTAACACTAATTTTATATAAAGCAAGCATGAAGGGATGGATAACATTTTTGTTGTAATGGATTGACAAATATTTATGACTTGTTGATTTTGACTT
>JAVYIG010008783.1:0-85415 GCA_035222895.1 Strongylocentrotus droebachiensis | reverse complement strand
ATTATGCACTCCACTATTACCACAATGTGCATGTTCAATTCAATTTTTTGTTCTTCAATTCAATTCAATTTAATTCAAAAGACTTTATTTCCGTTAAAAAACATACAAATATATACATGTGATAAAGTACAGACAGTTTACAATATACAAATCATGAGCATTATGTTAAATTAATTTAAACAAACTGTGAAAATGAGTAGAAGGAAAAGGGAGCACCTGTAGGAAGCTTATGTTAGCTTGTTGATTCAGGCGTCCAAATGAATAAAATAATTACACAGATATAATAACATAATAATGAGTATTGCGCATGTATTTGTTCTACCCCTCCCTCCCTCCACCCCCCCCCCCCTATCACCACCTCCCCCCTCCCCCTTCTTTCTCTCATGGTAATTTACAAATTATATTTTATTTTAAAATAGGTATGTAAGTCCACTTTGGTCACAATGTACATGCAAGACCTTTTTAATGTTTGACAGAAATAGGTTTTAATGTGCTTCCTTTCATTTTTTTTCTCTTTTATTCAACAGACATACTTGCAAGGACTATGAAGTTCTACTTAGCCTCTTCAATGAACCAGACTCTCTCTGCTGTAACTGTGACTGCATGGGGATCAAAACCTTTGTATTATGATCCTCATAACATGAAGCTATGGTAACAAACGAGCAACCATTGATAAAAAGCCTGATATGTCCTTGTTGGGTGTGTGAACCACAAAGCAACCATCACTCATAAGGATGTTTTTATGTACATCAGATGTTCATTGTTTCACTGGAAAATTGTGATTTTTGAGTCATTTAAGAAATCATGTTTTATAATGTGTTTGATAATATAGTGCAAGTCATGATATTACAGATTCCCTGCAAAAGGAAGACGGCTCAAAAGTAGACTATGCTTTATTTTTAAAAAATGGGAAAAAGTAATGTAACAAATACATAACTTTGAATTCTAATAATTTCAAGTAACAGAATATGAGGCTATTGGAGCTTAATATTTGACCTTCAATTTTATAATCGTATTCATCGTGAATTACAATATTTTCTGTTTTAAGAAAAATAAATTAATTGAACATAATTGTTGATATATTATATACAATATTCCTTTCATATCTTTTGATTTTAAGTGTGCATACTTTGGGGTTCATTGAATTATACATGGGAAAAGTCTGGAAAAAGAACAGTGAGAGAACAGAGAGCCAGCGAGAGAGAGAGATAGAGTAAAAGAGAAAGGGAACCAAATGAGAAACAACAATTTAATGGTGAGAGATGTCATGAAAAAGAGAAATAAACAAAGATGTGAGATAGTGTGTGAGAGAGAGAGAGAGAGAGAGATGGAGATAGGAAGAAAGAGTTGGGGGGGTATAGTGCCCCCTTTTTCAAATGCCCCTTTTTATATAGGAAAGTTCCCTTTTAACTTTGTAAGAAGTGCCCCTTTTTCCATAGGAAAAGTGCCCCTTCCCCTTTTCACCTCTGATAAGTGCCCCTTTAATTTTGACACGCGCCCCTTTTCCTTTGACAATTTTCCCTTTTCACTTTTGAGAAGTGCCCCTTCACCTCTGATAATTGCCCTATGTAAATCTGAGAGGTGCCCCTATTAACAAAATTATCGGTGCTCCTTTTCTTTCAACAAATGCACATTTCGTTTATTATAAGTGCCTCTTTTTCATTCTCATAAGTGCCCCTTTTAAAATATGTTCAATGCCCCTTTTCAGGTGCGATATGTGACCCTTTTTACCTCTGATAATTTCCCTTTTAACAATGATACAATTCCAGCAAGTGCCCTTTTTGTTGGTGCTGCCCCCCGCTTTGGAAGTCGCTCCGCCGTCCCTGGACGTCATATTGCTCAAGTTGTCGAGGTGATGCATCCTTTCCACACTGCGCGCATCCATTGTCTTAGCCCATTGTCTTAGTGCATTGTGACGTCATATTGCTCAAGTTGTCGAAGTGATGCATCCTCTCCACACTGCGCGCTTTTTCATTGTCTTAGTGCATTGTGACGTCGCAGCTTCGGTACTGAGCATGTGCAGAAACCGTAACCATGGTGAATAATCCATGGACTAAGTTAGGCCAGGTTTAAACCATGGATCAGTTAGGCCACCTTTCGAGAAATGAAAATGACTTTAGGTCAGCGGCCTAAGTTAAGCCTGGCCTAACTAAACCACGGTTTAACTTAGGCCAGGTTTAACTTAGGCCGCTTTCGAGAATACCACCCACAGGTTTTCGCGATTAGTCTCTTTTTAGTCGCTCGGCGTCTATCAGACATGTGGCCTTGTTTAAAGGCTAGACCAAGGGTGAAATAACGACTATCATACTAGTAGTATTACTCCATGCAGCGCTACCGGAGCCCGAAGCAGCCGTCGGCGTGGGGGATGTGAAGTCGGAGGTAGTGGTACTCTACTGGTGCAAGCAGTTTGCATGCGAAGATAGTCCGTACACAAGGGGATAGCTTGGTAGATGGCACTTTTGCCATATCCAGTGGGGAGACTAACAAACGCATCCTGTCCTCGAAGAACTGAGAGAATTGCTTTCAGTTGTAAGTCTTTGAAGGCTGAAATCTTCAGCTTTCGCGCTGCATATTCCGTACTTTTCAGCAATAAATCGTCGCTCATCATTGTAGTAGAAAACGTCGCCATTTTGCATCCGGAGTCATGTGAGCGTTCAAATTTGCATACCAAATATAAGCTGACGTCACGCGGATATACGTTCGCTGATTGGACACTTCGTTTTCTGAAGCGAGTTCCAGTCGGAAACAAGGGTTAACATAAGAAATCCAATCCACATTGATAAAGGCCACTGGTCTGGACAATTCGCACTGGCGTTCACTGAGGTTTTCGCGATTAGTCTCTTTTTAGTCGCTCGGCGTCTATCAGACATGTGGCCTTGTTTAAAGGCTAGTGAAAGAGGCGATCCCATGGCTGCGCCTTGAAGTTGCTGGTAGTAATTGTCTCGCCATTTGAAGGAAGTTGAGTTGAGGCAGAAGTACATGAGGTCATAAATTTCATCTGGTGTCAGGGGAGTTCTGTCGGGGAAGTGTGTCGTCAGTTTCGAGGCGTTCTTTGACGATTCGGCAGGGTTCGGTGACAGGAACATTGGTGAAGAGAGATTCAACATCGAAACTGACCATAATGTCTGTATCGTGTTTGGTGGTCTTGGAGAGGATGTCGACGAAATGCTTGGAGTTATTGATGTGGTGCTGTAATTGTCCTACGAGTGGTTGGTGAATCGATGTCAGGTGTTTGGCTGTGTCATAGCAAGGCGATTCTCGGGTTGAAATGATGGGGCGAAGTGGAATGGTAGGTTTGTGTATCAGGCGCGGATCCAGGATTTCTTAGGGGAGGGGGCCCAACTTTCTTCATTTTTGTTTGCTCCCGAAAATTGGAAAATCGCGCCGGCCGAAAAGTCGCTCAGTGGGGGGGGGGGGGGGGGGGGTGGTAGTGAGCACAATTTTTTTTTTTTTTTTTTTTTTTTTTTTTTGCTCCCGAAAATTGAAAATCGCGCCGACCGAAAAGTCGCTCAGTGGGGGGGGAGGGGGGTAGTGAGCACATTTTTTTTTTTTTGGGTCCCCCTTGAGCGCCAGGGGGGGGGGGGGGGCCCAACCCCCCAAAAAGGTAAAAATCACGTGATTTTACATGATTTTTTTCTCAAGGGGGGGGCCGGGCCCCCCGGGCCCCCCCCCCCCCTGGATCCGCCACTGTTGTGTATCTTCGGCTGGCCAAACAGGATGGGGCAGGTAGCTGAAGATGAGCGAAGTTTGAAGTAGAGTGGCTTGGATATGACTTCTGTTCTGTGAAGAGAGGGGATTCGCTATCATTCTCATAAGTACCCCTTTTTGTCCAGAAAGTGCCCTTTTTTGTTGGATCCGTCCCCCACTTTGAAAGTCGCTCCGACGCCCCTTCTCTGAGCATCATTAACCTCCGATCAGCAACTGAATTTTCCACCGTCGGTCGAGGGTTTATACAATTATCTTGTATGATATCATTGGGAGGTCACGTAACGCCTTCGTGACCTAGTTGGAACGCATCGTACTCTTTATACGACGTCGTGTAGCCATCGCGTGGCCTTCAAGTGACCTGCGGGTACACTTCTTATTACAAATTCACATCTTCGTGTTGCCTTCGTGTGTGGTTCGGGTAACATCGTGTGACCTTCTGTAGGCATCGTACTTGCTTCGGCTGTTGGTTGGCTTTTGATCAAGTTCGGGGCCATCTTCGTGCGAGGTTCAAATTTCCTTCATCGTGTGTCCATCTTATGTCAACTTCGGGACAGTGTGACGCGGGCATAAACGATGCCTTTAAGGTTGAGTATAGTGTTTAATCAGAGACAAGGATTGAAGTTAGGACTTTAGTTACTGGAGGAATAATTAACCGCGGAGCGTATGTCGCCGGAACATACATAGCCTACGTCTTAGAACCCATCATAATTGTCCGACTTTTTGGTGATGACTCAGTATTATGCAACGGGCCCCTTGTGCGCCTTAGCTTAGCCATGGATGGCTGCACGAAATGAAACCCTAAAAAGGGATTCAGTGATTTTCATTGAATAAAGTGTTCGTCTAGACAAGTTTTCGTAGAAACACTGTGAAAGGCCCCAAGGCATACTCGTCAAAACTCTGGCACCTAAGGAGATACGGTTCTTCATGAGTGCACCAGCGTTGCATTCCATGATACATATATAGAATTACCCTTTCAAGGAAATCAATTCTATTCGTCGACTACCTAGTACTAGTACGTGGTATACTTGGCAAGTGATTCTCCAAGATACTCCTCATGGAATTTTAACTGGAGTGCATATCGGGAGTGATGTCACTCAATGATAATAGAGTTGACCCTTTAACTCGACGTTTGAAATATCTGTTGACATTTAGGGGTCATTAAGGGACATGCGCGAACTCAAAACTGGTCATTTGGTGGTTTAAAAAGAAGAAGACCTATTTAGATACATCAAGGCATCTATACAGTCCTGGTCCTAGTGCTGTGAAGTAGGTCTACTTGAATATCAACGGAAGCCAACCGCATAACCAGTGCAATGAAGAGTCCTAGCAAATTCCTGGGATCCCCTTGTTTCCCGGTGTTTCTGGTACTGTTCATGGATTGCATGGCTAAGGTTGGTCTTGTCAAGGCCATGGGTGTACTATTCCAAGATGTTTCCAGAGATCTCCAGATGGATTCCACTGACTTTGGAATCGCCCTTGGACTTTTACTCTCCGTCGGTAGTATAGCAAGTAATTAAGTCTCTGACATTAACTCTTAACATGCCACAGGGCTAATCCCCATTGTGCCAAACCCCAAATCCCCCGTGCCAGGTTGTTTTGGAGATAATCTGATTAACGCGATGGTTCTATGAATAGCCAGTGCAAAATACACAGCACAGTCCAATGAGCATGAACAATAACTGCTATTACGAATGCTGCATTGCACGCACATGCATGGCACTCAAGCGATAGCTCTCTCGCATACATGTACAAAGCGCTATAACGATAGCGTGCATGCAGCCTTATGGCAGGCTATGAGTTTAATGGACCATTTTCGAAATTATGCCAATCTATTACCGGTTAAAGGTATAGACCAGTTCTGGACATGCGATTGCATTGTGAAAGAAACGTTGTTGAATCGATCAGAAAAAGTTGATCATCTAGCATTATAAGTATTGGTGTGTACTGCAAGGTCTTGGAATCAACACAATTATAAGAAATTTGGCCCAGTCTTGGTAATTACAAGCACTGTACACATAAAGATGTATGTGTGACTACGCGATATCTAACCAGTCCGGCTATCCAGTCCGGATATATATAATGATTTACCAAATACATGTATATTAATTAGTAGGCGGTTTCCCGGCAAGATTTATATCACCACGTATTAGGCAAAACATCTTTTTTCACATGATTGGTAATAAGAGCTTCCATTTCATTTTTTGAGAGGGGGCGTTTCCAAAACTTGTCTATACCTTTAACCTATTGAGGCAACCAATTGAAACTGAGAAAGCGGCAACTGTACGCTATATGGTGGCCTCTCTAGACAGATTTACAACACAATGGGAGACAAAAAACATTACTATAGACAGGTGACCCCGTAGAAAGGTTAGACTGTATTCTTCAGGTTCCTCAATACAGGACAAAGATGCACCGGCATGGGCACATGCCCCGGTGGCCCCCACTCCGATTTTTTTTTTTAGGCGGGGGAGAAGATCGACAATGGGCATGTTAGGATGTGCCCCTCCCCCTTCCAGAGAACCCTGATGCTACCACTTAAATATTCAGATGTCAAACTGCAAAGATTACGTTGCCTAGGCCTAATGCATGTAATTTGCATTCCGACTATTAAAGGCGCACAATCCATCCAGTGTTGTTATCGCTGCTCTAGTCATCGCCATCTTGCTTCCGAAGATCGACTTCTAATTTGCATACAGATGTAGTACGGCCTGCCTTTGCCACGCCAGCTGATCGTTGCCGATCGTGACGTCACAAAAGTGGGTGGAAACAGCAGCCGAATCTTAGAGCCGAACTGCGATAGGTATTACTTCGGCACATGTATGCGATAATCGGCATTGTTCGGGCATTCGAAACATGCCGTCTGCGTAGGAGCCGTATTCTGTTGGTGTCAATAGGCAGCTAGCACCGTCCGCCAGCGCGTACGTATTTTGAACGCCCTCTGGAAAACGGGGATTGTGCGTCTTTAAGATTGTAGGAACCTACAATTATTATTCGTAACAGGTGAATTAAATAGTTCGTAACGAGGCATTCAACAAAGACGTACATGTATGCATTAAATCGTGGACCTATTACGAATGGACATTCATCGTTTTCTTAACGAATTCATTGTAATTGTCTCCGTCAATGTCGTCTCAATAACATTCCGTACATGTTTCTTCACTTTGATCTCATGATGGTCACCGCCAATAAGCCGGGACAGAATCAAGACAGTGATTTTAAACATGTTAATCTACATGCGCAGAAGATAATAAATCGCTTAAATCATGGGAAATCGATTTGCAGTTCTGGTTAATAATTGGAAATTGTTGTTCCGTGTACTGTGTTCTATTTTTGAAAAACATGTTGATATTACCAGATAGGTTTTGTTTGGATTGTTTGTGATTTAAAATCCCGTGACGTCGCAGCTTCGGTACTGAGCATGTGCAGAAACCGTAACCATGGTGAATAATCCATGGACTAAGTTAGGCCAGGTTTAAACCATGGATCAGTTAGGCCACCTTTCGAGAAATGAAAATGACTTTAGGTCAGCGGCCTAAGTTAAGCCTGGCCTAACTAAACCACGGTTTAACTTAGGCCAGGTTTAACTTAGGCCGCTTTCGAGAATACCACCCACAGGTTTTCGCGATTAGTCTCTTTTTAGTCGCTCGGCGTCTATCAGACATGTGGCCTTGTTTAAAGGCTAGACCAAGGGTGAAATAACGACTATCATACTAGTAGTATTACTCCATGCAGCGCTACCGGAGCCCGAAGCAGCCGTCGGCGTGGGGGATGTGAAGTCGGAGGTAGTGGTACTCTACTGGTGCAAGCAGTTTGCATGCGAAGATAGTCCGTACACAAGGGGATAGCTTGGTAGATGGCACTTTTGCCATATCCAGTGGGGAGACTAACAAACGCATCCTGTCCTCGAAGAACTGAGAGAATTGCTTTCAGTTGTAAGTCTTTGAAGGCTGAAATCTTCAGCTTTCGCGCTGCATATTCCGTACTTTTCAGCAATAAATCGTCGCTCATCATTGTAGTAGAAAACGTCGCCATTTTGCATCCGGAGTCATGTGAGCGTTCAAATTTGCATACCAAATATAAGCTGACGTCACGCGGATATACGTTCGCTGATTGGACACTTCGTTTTCTGAAGCGAGTTCCAGTCGGAAACAAGGGTTAACATAAGAAATCCAATCCACATTGATAAAGGCCACTGGTCTGGACAATTCGCACTGGCGTTCACTGAGGTTTTCGCGATTAGTCTCTTTTTAGTCGCTCGGCGTCTATCAGACATGTGGCCTTGTTTAAAGGCTAGTGAAAGAGGCGATCCCATGGCTGCGCCTTGAAGTTGCTGGTAGTAATTGTCTCGCCATTTGAAGGAAGTTGAGTTGAGGCAGAAGTACATGAGGTCATAAATTTCATCTGGTGTCAGGGGAGTTCTGTCGGGGAAGTGTGTCGTCAGTTTCGAGGCGTTCTTTGACGATTCGGCAGGGTTCGGTGACAGGAACATTGGTGAAGAGAGATTCAACATCGAAACTGACCATAATGTCTGTATCGTGTTTGGTGGTCTTGGAGAGGATGTCGACGAAATGCTTGGAGTTATTGATGTGGTGCTGTAATTGTCCTACGAGTGGTTGGTGAATCGATGTCAGGTGTTTGGCTGTGTCATAGCAAGGCGATTCTCGGGTTGAAATGATGGGGCGAAGTGGAATGGTAGGTTTGTGTATCAGGCGCGGATCCAGGATTTCTTAGGGGAGGGGGCCCAACTTTCTTCATTTTTGTTTGCTCCCGAAAATTGGAAAATCGCGCCGGCCGAAAAGTCGCTCAGTGGGGGGGGGGGGGGGGGGGTGGTAGTGAGCACAATTTTTTTTTTTTTTTTTTTTTTTTTTTTTGCTCCCGAAAATTGAAAATCGCGCCGACCGAAAAGTCGCTCAGTGGGGGGGGGAGGGGGGTAGTGAGCACATTTTTTTTTTTTGGGTCCCCCTTGAGCGCCAGGGGGGGGGGGGGCCCAACCCCCCAAAAAGGTAAAAATCACGTGATTTTACATGATTTTTTTCTCAAGGGGGGGGCCGGGCCCCCCGGGCCCCCCCCCCCCCCTGGATCCGCCACTGTTGTGTATCTTCGGCTGGCCAAACAGGATGGGGCAGGTAGCTGAAGATGAGCGAAGTTTGAAGTAGAGTGGCTTGGATATGACTTCTGTTCTGTGAAGAGAGGGGATTCGCTATCATTCTCATAAGTACCCCTTTTTGTCCAGAAAGTGCCCTTTTTTGTTGGATCCGTCCCCCACTTTGAAAGTCGCTCCGACGCCCCTTCTCTGAGCATCATTAACCTCCGATCAGCAACTGAATTTTCCACCGTCGGTCGAGGGTTTATACAATTATCTTGTATGATATCATTGGGAGGTCACGTAACGCCTTCGTGACCTAGTTGGAACGCATCGTACTCTTTATACGACGTCGTGTAGCCATCGCGTGGCCTTCAAGTGACCTGCGGGTACACTTCTTATTACAAATTCACATCTTCGTGTTGCCTTCGTGTGTGGTTCGGGTAACATCGTGTGACCTTCTGTAGGCATCGTACTTGCTTCGGCTGTTGGTTGGCTTTTGATCAAGTTCGGGGCCATCTTCGTGCGAGGTTCAAATTTCCTTCATCGTGTGTCCATCTTATGTCAACTTCGGGACAGTGTGACGCGGGCATAAACGATGCCTTTAAGGTTGAGTATAGTGTTTAATCAGAGACAAGGATTGAAGTTAGGACTTTAGTTACTGGAGGAATAATTAACCGCGGAGCGTATGTCGCCGGAACATACATAGCCTACGTCTTAGAACCCATCATAATTGTCCGACTTTTTGGTGATGACTCAGTATTATGCAACGGGCCCCTTGTGCGCCTTAGCTTAGCCATGGATGGCTGCACGAAATGAAACCCTAAAAAGGGATTCAGTGATTTTCATTGAATAAAGTGTTCGTCTAGACAAGTTTTCGTAGAAACACTGTGAAAGGCCCCAAGGCATACTCGTCAAAACTCTGGCACCTAAGGAGATACGGTTCTTCATGAGTGCACCAGCGTTGCATTCCATGATACATATATAGAATTACCCTTTCAAGGAAATCAATTCTATTCGTCGACTACCTAGTACTAGTACGTGGTATACTTGGCAAGTGATTCTCCAAGATACTCCTCATGGAATTTTAACTGGAGTGCATATCGGGAGTGATGTCACTCAATGATAATAGAGTTGACCCTTTAACTCGACGTTTGAAATATCTGTTGACATTTAGGGGTCATTAAGGGACATGCGCGAACTCAAAACTGGTCATTTGGTGGTTTAAAAAGAAGAAGACCTATTTAGATACATCAAGGCATCTATACAGTCCTGGTCCTAGTGCTGTGAAGTAGGTCTACTTGAATATCAACGGAAGCCAACCGCATAACCAGTGCAATGAAGAGTCCTAGCAAATTCCTGGGATCCCCTTGTTTCCCGGTGTTTCTGGTACTGTTCATGGATTGCATGGCTAAGGTTGGTCTTGTCAAGGCCATGGGTGTACTATTCCAAGATGTTTCCAGAGATCTCCAGATGGATTCCACTGACTTTGGAATCGCCCTTGGACTTTTACTCTCCGTCGGTAGTATAGCAAGTAATTAAGTCTCTGACATTAACTCTTAACATGCCACAGGGCTAATCCCCATTGTGCCAAACCCCAAATCCCCCGTGCCAGGTTGTTTTGGAGATAATCTGATTAACGCGATGGTTCTATGAATAGCCAGTGCAAAATACACAGCACAGTCCAATGAGCATGAACAATAACTGCTATTACGAATGCTGCATTGCACGCACATGCATGGCACTCAAGCGATAGCTCTCTCGCATACATGTACAAAGCGCTATAACGATAGCGTGCATGCAGCCTTATGGCAGGCTATGAGTTTAATGGACCATTTTCGAAATTATGCCAATCTATTACCGGTTAAAGGTATAGACCAGTTCTGGACATGCGATTGCATTGTGAAAGAAACGTTGTTGAATCGATCAGAAAAAGTTGATCATCTAGCATTATAAGTATTGGTGTGTACTGCAAGGTCTTGGAATCAACACAATTATAAGAAATTTGGCCCAGTCTTGGTAATTACAAGCACTGTACACATAAAGATGTATGTGTGACTACGCGATATCTAACCAGTCCGGCTATCCAGTCCGGATATATATAATGATTTACCAAATACATGTATATTAATTAGTAGGCGGTTTCCCGGCAAGATTTATATCACCACGTATTAGGCAAAACATCTTTTTTCACATGATTGGTAATAAGAGCTTCCATTTCATTTTTTGAGAGGGGGCGTTTCCAAAACTTGTCTATACCTTTAACCTATTGAGGCAACCAATTGAAACTGAGAAAGCGGCAACTGTACGCTATATGGTGGCCTCTCTAGACAGATTTACAACACAATGGGAGACAAAAAACATTACTATAGACAGGTGACCCCGTAGAAAGGTTAGACTGTATTCTTCAGGTTCCTCAATACAGGACAAAGATGCACCGGCATGGGCACATGCCCCGGTGGCCCCCACTCCGATTTTTTTTTTTAGGCGGGGGAGAAGATCGACAATGGGCATGTTAGGATGTGCCCCTCCCCCTTCCAGAGAACCCTGATGCTACCACTTAAATATTCAGATGTCAAACTGCAAAGATTACGTTGCCTAGGCCTAATGCATGTAATTTGCATTCCGACTATTAAAGGCGCACAATCCATCCAGTGTTGTTATCGCTGCTCTAGTCATCGCCATCTTGCTTCCGAAGATCGACTTCTAATTTGCATACAGATGTAGTACGGCCTGCCTTTGCCACGCCAGCTGATCGTTGCCGATCGTGACGTCACAAAAGTGGGTGGAAACAGCAGCCGAATCTTAGAGCCGAACTGCGATAGGTATTACTTCGGCACATGTATGCGATAATCGGCATTGTTCGGGCATTCGAAACATGCCGTCTGCGTAGGAGCCGTATTCTGTTGGTGTCAATAGGCAGCTAGCACCGTCCGCCAGCGCGTACGTATTTTGAACGCCCTCTGGAAAACGGGGATTGTGCGTCTTTAAGATTGTAGGAACCTACAATTATTATTCGTAACAGGTGAATTAAATAGTTCGTAACGAGGCATTCAACAAAGACGTACATGTATGCATTAAATCGTGGACCTATTACGAATGGACATTCATCGTTTTCTTAACGAATTCATTGTAATTGTCTCCGTCAATGTCGTCTCAATAACATTCCGTACATGTTTCTTCACTTTGATCTCATGATGGTCACCGCCAATAAGCCGGGACAGAATCAAGACAGTGATTTTAAACATGTTAATCTACATGCGCAGAAGATAATAAATCGCTTAAATCATGGGAAATCGATTTGCAGTTCTGGTTAATAATTGGAAATTGTTGTTCCGTGTACTGTGTTCTATTTTTGAAAAACATGTTGATATTACCAGATAGGTTTTGTTTGGATTGTTTGTGATTTAAAATCCCGTTTTCCCTAATTTCCTCATAATATTCCAGAATTACAACGCACAGGGCTTATAAAGATCATGGCCTTCTAATTGTTTTATGAGGTCATTGGTGCGTGCAAAAGTGTGCTAATCAGTAATAATAAATTTCATATCACCAAAATCGTCTGCTTTTCAACTTTGCTGCTCCCAATTGGGGATGTTTTTTATTGAAGACATACTCTAACAGAGCACACCATCCAAACAAAACTCAAGAGAGTGAAACTGCTCCTTTGTCAATGCTCGAAAATGCTTTCGCAGTCGTTATTGTTAAAACAGCTGAATGTTTTCATTAAGATGCACTAATCAGAAGGCGGTGACTATCATTGGATCAAAGAAAGAATCACCTTGAATGTCCATCCGTAATAAGGGAGTTTACAGATAGCACGTACATGGTACAAATGACCCCAAATATCCACAGATCTTTTACACATGGAGAAGTTCCACTTTGAGCATCTTAGAATAATAACTGCCAAAGTCCTAGATGTGATTCATGAATACCTTTTGTTTGCCCTCTTGAAAAGAATAAATTCCACCTGCGTATCTTAGAATGTACCGTTGGTGCATAAATGAATAATGTTACATAACTTTCATGAGCGCATATCCAGTATTCATCTCTGTGGGTTTTACCATTTTTGTACAAATGACCTTTATCTGCCCATGCGCAGATTGTATCTGTAAACTCCCTTATAGGTCCATGATTAAATGAACGTGTAAATTACCATACGAAAATCGGAAATGGCAGATATAGGTCTTTGTCATCTTAAGTGCGTTGTATCTAAGGGCAGCGGCGTCATGCATGAGCACAGAATATGCAAATTGTCAAAATGTAACCAAATGTTATGCTTACGTCTTTGGGGAGTGCCTCAATACAAAGTATTTCATTCACCTGTTAAGAATACTTGTATTTCAATAGTCAGAATGCGAATTGCATATATTATATATTATATACCTCACTTAAGTAATCCAGCCATCTGATTGGTCGAAATTGCATTCATAAACTTCAACTGTTCCTCTAAAATTCCCGGTAACCATGCTTAAAACATTTAATATGTAATAGCACAATTCTAACCTTCCCTTGAGCGTATAAAAACAACTATTTCTCTCAAAGCAGTCATTAATACTATAATATGTTAGATAGGACAATCCATAATCAAATCAAATGACACGCTTTCAGTAGCTTATAACAGTTTATTGTAACTTGTTATTGATAACAAGTTTTTATGAAACACACTATGAATATGACGGACAAAGAAAGAGGACAACATATACAGTTCCTCAGGTAGACAAAGGAACATCCCTTCACTGCTATTATGTAAAAAATGTGTATAACAGGTGTCACATGCATATTCACCTGTTCTACACATTTTTACATAATAGCAGTGAAGGGATGTTCCTTTGTCTACCTTAGGAACTGTATATTTTGTCCTCTTTCTTTGTCCTTCATGTTCATAGTGAGGACCCTGGTGTTCTCACAAACCCTCATGTCATGTTTGTATGCTATAGGCCCCATCGTCATAGCACTGTATAACAGATGTCCTCATCCCCGTCTCTTCATGCTACTTGGTGTTGTGATGAGCCCGTGCTGCATCATTCTTACATCGTTTACCACCACGAAGGCTCTATTACCAGTCGGATTTACCATTTCTGGTAAGTTATTATTATTTTTTTTGTAATAGGTTTCATTTCCCTCATAAAGAAAAGTTGCACATAATTTATACCATTGTATACAAACTAACAAAGTAATTTTAACATAGGTCTTAATAAATTTGCAAAATGAGCTTTTACATTGACATACAAGGTTCCAACTAAAACTTACACATTTACAGATGAAAAATATTCACATAAACAAAATTATATTTTCACCAACAAAAAATAAAAACTAAAAAATAAAGTTTGTAGGCCTACTATTTTCTCGACCAGTTTGATTATAAATCTCAAATTATTTCTTTTCCACTTAAATTTCCTTTAGAGACAAACAAAATTATATATATAAAAAGAGAAAGAGCTAGAAAACACCTACTACCCCCCGCCCCACACAACATTTAAACACATAACAAGTACAACAGTATACAAAACACACACCAACATAGAACGAACAATATATATTTAATCCAAATCAAAATGTGGTTCAATAATTGCTCTGTTTTAAAAGGTGTCATTTATTCCTATTTGAATTTCTTTCCAGGATAATTTCTTCAGAATTGGTAAACTAAGTCTATCTGCACATTTCCCCCAGACTTCCTTTATTGTATTACATTCAAAGAGTACATGTTGATAACTTTCTTTTATTTTGCTATTCGATGATCGATACCAATTAAGAAATATTATTGGGTTAATAGAGAATTTCGGTTGAATCATAAGCGGTATTACTTCTTAGGAATTCGATACAACATAATTGTCTTTTTTAAATTAAAAACAAAAATAGGAATAAACACAGACACTCCACCGTCATGTCCGGTTTTTTTAATCTTTACGAAGAAGGTCAAAATTACCAATACTGAGTTTACTGTTAAAAACCGATTCGTATAAAAAGTTTCATTCAGTGCAGGAATATGAACTTTTGAATTTCATTACTCAGTAAAATATAAGTTGATTTTGTCCATGTTACGGAGGAAGCTACGAATGTTTAGACGTGCAAATATGTTGTTGCTAGGTTGGACAAACATTACAACTTGCCCTTACAATATTCAATGTATGCAATTTGCATTATGACTATTGAAATACAATTATTACCCGTAACAGGTGAATGAAAGAACTAGAAACAAGGCACTTTATACAAAAGATGCATATGTATTGAATTTTTATTACAATTACGAAAATGGCATATTGAAAAAAGAATTAAACCGAGGGTTTGAAGTAGGTCTATGAAGATTAGGGACTTTTAGATTCTGCACGAGGTGAACATGGACTGCCCTTTTAAGACAATGTGACGTCCTATTAAGGCACTGACAGTGACGTCACATTGCCTTAAAAGGGCAGTCCACGTTCTCGTCGTGCAGAATCTAAAAGTCCCTATTGGAAGGCTTGAAGAACCCGCATGAATTTGATTCCTCTTTGCTTGTTCCCGTCACAGGATTGGGGCACAGCATGGTCCGAATGCCTTGCCTTGTGGCATTGAGTCGACTTGCAGGTGACAACTTCAACATCTTCTACAGCCTTGCATCTTGCGGACACGCTCTGGGAATGGTGCTCTACCCTTTCTTGGCAGAAGAGCTGCTGACTGCTTACGGATGGAGTGGAGTTCTTCTGATTCTGGCAGGTCTCATGTTTCATGAGATCCCTTGCCTGATGACCATTCAGATGCCCTCGAAGGATATTAGTTCGGCAGATGGAGAGTTAGGATTGCAAGACAGTGAGCGAGACATGCTCTTAGCTCCCTTGGTTGAAGAGTCCGAAAATGAATCTGATATCCCTTTCGACAAGTCGACACACTCACCTCTCAGTAATCTTTCCCGAAGCATAGCCGATGGAAGGCAGATTCTCCTGAAGTGGTTTCGCAGTACCATGATATATTGGGACCCAATATCTCTTTTCATCTTCCTATCACATACTTCGATGGTGTTTGTGTACAGTGGATGGCTCTCATTCCTTGTTCCACACGCCCTCCAGAGAGGACTTTCTAGCCATAACATCATTCTTTTGACATTCTGTGCTGCCGTTGGAAGCATCTCTGCAAGATTCTCTGTGGGTTTTCTCACCCATAGGCTGATCCGTCCCATTGACATGGTTTTAATCTTGAGCATCATGAATACAGTTGTCATGGTGACTGATGTGTATATTCCGAACCTGATTGTCATGTTGATAGCATCGTTTTGTTCATCGGTTAGTTTTGCAGGAAGAGGTACCCTGGGGCACTTGGTGATCAAGGCAAGGGTCTCTGCTGAACACCTGGCGATGTCTTTGGCTTTCCTGGAAGTCGTTGCTGGTTCAGCAGTGTACTTTAGCGGATTCATAGCAGGTATCCTATTCTGTTTTACTTTCACTAATAATGATTCGGTTTATCTCTACCTATACCTCACGGCCGGTGCCAGAGAGAGAGAGAGATGGGGGCGGGGTGGGGGGGGGGGAGAAAGGCGGACAAAATAAGATAGTATTAACATTTCATCCATTTAGTAACGCCGACCCCCTCCCCCCGGTGCCTTTGAGTAAACCGTTACAGAATGTTGGCTTACATAGGGAAACACAATGTGACTTTAAATAGTTCGAGAAAAATGGGAGAAAAATTAAAACAAAATAGTCTAAACTTTGGAAATTGAGGTCAGTAAGGATATGAAGAAGGTCCTCTATGGTAACGTTGTCATGACCAATCCCTTCCATTCATTTTAAACCAAAATTTGTCAAAATTGGTCGAAGAAACATCTCATTCGCGCCATGAAATATGAGTCTAAATACACTGTATATTATGTTATCCAAAATATATCATGAAAGAGGACTCTGCACGTCTTCGACCTCCTTTGGCGAGTTGGCGTCTCATTTTGGACGTTAAGTTTGTACTGTTTTATTTGTTTGTGTTTCATGTATTAACATCAAGGGAAAAACACTCTCCCGTATAATACATATGGAAATTAAAGATTGAATCTTGAAGAAGAAAAATGCTTAAAGTTATATTTTGATGAGAAACACGAGTATATCGTCTCTGTAATAATTCACAACCCTCTCCGATCCCCATAGTAGGGACTCTTAGATTCTGCACGACGAGAACGCGGACTGCCCTTTTAAGGCAATGTGACGTCACTGCCAGTGCCTTAACAGGACGTCACATTGCCTTAAAAGGGCAGTCACGTTCTCGTGCAGAATCTAAAAGTCCCTATTATATGTGTCTCCAATACAGGATTAACGGCTGACACGTTTTCTTCATATGACGCCTCATTCAAGCTCCTTGCCATGGTCGATGTCTTCACCTTTTTCCTCATGTTACCCGTCAGAATAGTAAAGAGACAAGAAACCTCCTCGTGCGAGCTGAAAGGAAATTCACACGAAGGAAAGACTGTCACAAAATAAGTTCACGTTTTAAACCTGCATACATTTAAAAAGAGATACAAACAATTACGTTTTTGTGAATAGTATTTTATTCGTTTTATATATATGTGCAATTAGTTGTTAGATTTTAGGTGTTATATGTGTTAGGTGTAAGGTGTTAAGTGTTATAGGTTAAAATTCTTTATTATGTCGCAAGGGACCAGCACCACATGATACTTAATTGTTCTTTCTTGCTGGTTCTCCATTCGTATATGTATTTTATGTTTATCTTTCGTTATGTTATTTGTATGCTCTTTACTTATCTGTAAAAATCAATGTTATAATTATGTATGTTTTATATGAAAATGGATTAGATTAGATTGAAAAATTGAATTGATTTATTTGATAATAATAATAATATCGACCATTAAGGAGCGCTATGAACACAAAGTACCATAGCGCTTACACACCTACATGAATAGTGAAAAAGAAACATGAAATATATATAGACTTAACGATACTATGTCCCTTTTGCAACCAACATAATATTCAGTAGGACTTTGCAGGAATTATGAATATGTCATGTGTGTCCTATCTGTGAAATTTAAACATTTTCAGCATCATAGTATTCAAATTACAAATTGAGTGACTGACTGACTGAAATGTAGCAAGTACACGAACATCAATAATCCACTACTTGTAAAGGCCAAAATTAAACTGATTGAATCTTCGTGCAGCACAAAACGTACGACCATTTGGTAAAAAGGTCTGGAAATCAGACTGTTACTTATGTGATTGCAATCACTTGAGTTGATTCGACAACTAATGGTCGTTATACTCCCACTAAAGGCCATTTGCTAGCCCTTTCGTTTTGAGGGAAGTTCTGAATTAGTATTATCTTTCAAATGCCGTTGGAATTTAACCTTTTCATTTTGTATTTGGCCTGCAAATGGGACATAGTACCTTTAAGAGAGAAAGAGAAGTTATTTCTAGAATGAGATGAAAGGAGCCACGTGACTTTCAAGAAGGGAATTAATTGATTGATTATTTTTTTTAATATTAAATTCCTGGGTCTCCGCTCCCTACACTCCAGGCAAAGGCTCTTCCCCTGCACCAATCCGTAAAGATAAAAGTGGTTCCCAATATAACCTTTCGTTGTGTAAAATTACAGAGAGTGTAGTTTAAGCTTCTAATAGTGTCTGACAGTGTGATCTAGTAATGTAATGTGGTGTGATCTAGTAATGTGGTGTGATCTAGTAATGTAAAACAACCTTTTGTTGTGTAAAATTACAGAGAGTGTAGTTTAGGCTTCTAATAACCACTTCCATGGACTTTTTATTTATTATTTACTCGAGTTCTTGCAATCTGCTGCCTCGAGATCACTAGAGCGAAGAAAGGTAACCCTGTCAATGGATAGCAATCGTCTCTTGTCAATGAAGTGAGCTTGTTGTTGTTGTTGGATTTTAAGGCTGACCAATCTAAAAAGATTATTTCTGCCTGGCTGTGTTTTTTTTTTGTTTAGTAACCCTGTCAATGTATAGCAAGCGTCCTCATTGGAGGATTACTTCTTTTTATCCAGATAGATTATTTTACCATTTTTGACCAGGAGTGCGCTTCAAACTTAATCGTCTATTGAAAAAATGTTAACTCTAGTATTGAAGGAATTACAAAGTGTTGGTATGGGGTCATGGATATTTGGTTCAAATGAACATATTGGAGCATATGCGAGTTTACAATATTCAATGATCGTTGTCACGGTTGAAATCGAGTGTAAACTGATGCAATTGTAAATATTAAACCCAAAGGTAAAAAGGGGGAGGGGGCATTTTTTTGTTAATGGAATAGGGGCACTTTTCAAAGTTAAAGGGGCACTTTTTCCATGTAAAAAGGGGCACTTCTTACAAAGTTAAAGGGGGCACTATTGGGGTTCGTGAAAAAGTGGAGGGGGCGAGCTGACATTGGGCGGGCTGACATATGGAACCATCTTTGATGGTACTGTGTTTCAGGGGCGGATCCAGCAGAGGGCAGGAGGGGGGAGCAAATCTTGAGAAAATATTTAGCGGCGAATCAGCCAGCCGGCAAACGGCGAATCAGCGGGGGGGGGGGGGGGGGGGAGTAAGAGCACATATATATGTTTTGGGGGTCCATTTTTTTTTTTTTTTTTTTTTTGGGGGGGGGGAGGAATTTTGCGCCGACTCATCCGGTCGGTAAATAAGTGTGTGTGGGGGGGGGGGGGAGGGATCGAAGCGCCATTTTTACATGACTTTCTGTTTAACTCCAATTTTCACTTATCCCAGATAACCTTAAGTTTTGTGTTGCTGCTTTTTATGTACTTTATAATGCATGATTATAGAGAGAGAGGAAAAAAAAACATCATTATGCAATGGTTAATGGTTTGTGTAATGTACATTTGAAACCATTTTTAACGTCTCAACCATAACAAAATAGCGGAACTTTTTTTGAGGAAAAGCATTATACTGAACTGAATAAAGAATAATAACTTTATATTTGCTGATACTAATACTGATAACGGCTAAAGACAATGTGATAAGATCGGATATTTTTATAGATTTTCAAAATGACATTCTGATAATCAACATTTTGTTCTGTATTCATATGTATCTACGCATAATACAACTGATCTTCATGATTTCTTAACGTGACAAAGCTTATTCTCTCCATGCAAACAAAACAGAAAACAAGGTTATTTAATAAAAGGATCATGCGACAAATAACCCGGCAAATAACCATTGTGATCCAAATTGATGCAAATATTCTGTTTTAATAAGCAATGCTTTTCACCAGAATCTTCTTTGTAAAAAATGACTTTTACAAATCTCAGCCATGCAATCTGCCACTGTGCTGAAGTATCACTTTCAGATTAGGAGAAGTGTATTCTTGAAAAGTAATTTAAATTGAATGGAACGTCTCAACTCAGTTAGCATGGCTGATATTCGTAGAAGTTGCTTTTACAAAGAAGATTCTGGTGAATAGCAGTGCTTATTAAAACAGAATATTTGCATCAATTTGGATCACAATGGTTATTTGCCGGGTTATTTGTCGCATGATCCTTTTATTAAATATTTATTTTATTAAATGCTAAACGCAGTAATTATTCAAATAAAGTAGAAAGATATTCATTTTAAGTGACAATTTATTAAGTCTTGGAAAAAGAGCCTCTTAAAAACTATCACAGATGAATAGTTACTAAAAGGTCAAAAGGTCAACATAATGTGCTTATAATTTCGAATAACACTAAAAAATGATCAACAGTGGCCATGTATAGCCTCTTCTTTAAATTAATACTGCCACCTTTAAATTCCATATACAAAATTATCCAGTATTTTTCTCATTATAGTGGGTTTTAAACTGCGGTAGTAAATTACCTTTATGTAGTGCCATTTGCCGAATTAATATACACTGTTGGTCATAATAGTGGAATAATTATTTTCCCCTCAATTTATGGAATGATTTTGACAATGATTTATTCCTAATAGATCTAGATAATAGTATTTATATTCCACATACTAAGAATCTTGCTCTACGATTGGTCGAAAGTAAATCACGTGATGAAAGATAGTTCGCCCATCATTGCTGGGAGAAGCAAAAAGTTTGTTACACTGTGTAGATAGTACTACTATCTACACAGTGCAACGCACTTTAATTGTATACGCTGCGTATTGTTCTCCTCTTTAAGTGCTTTTAGTGTTAGTACGCGCACTTTGGTCACGCGCGAATTTTGGTCACGCGCAAACTATATGGTCACACCAACATACTGCATGTACTGTACGTACCGTACACCGTTTGCTAGTGTTAATTGATGAGTTGTTGCTCTAAAATGACGAAAGAAGTGAAATGTTTCCGATGTGGAAAATAAAGCAAATAATCGCCTTTTGGTTTGAGGCGATGGCAAACTATCACTTCCGAGGCGATCTGGATGTAGCTATCTTTCGGAAAGGTAGCTACATCCAGATCGCCTCTGAAGTGATAGTTTGTCCTATCACCTTCACCAACGGTAGTTATTTGTCTTAATATTCTATTGGTCGGCCAAATTTTCGGGACCCAAAAAAAAAGGAGTCACAGTCTTGTTACCCTGATTAACTTGCTAACCGAAGATCCTCCAGATATATATTCTGTTTTGAGATAACAAAGTTGAAATCTCAAATGTGTTATCCTAATTGTTATCACCACATACAGCATTGCCAATGTGTTACAATAATAGTACTTTCCATGTAGTGTCCATGCATATTACTGGACACTGTAGGCATTGGAATTGATTCTGCAAATGTTTGTGCTCTGTAAGGCTATTTTGTATTATTTGTATATTTTGTTCTGTCCATCTTTTGTCATGCAATATTAAACACAGGGTGGGTAGGAACACTGGGGTTAATAAAGTGTAAGTTTATTTAGACAATATTTATTCTTTCCATTTCCTTTATTAATGAACAAGTTTACATGATGTTTATTTATTTTCAGTAAAGCTCGTCACAAATAAATGAATACTCAGGTCACATAAAACATAACGGGGACAAATTTAACGGTAAAATGTCTACTCTAGTATTGGGGGATAACAAATTATTGTTAACAAATATCAAATGTCGTTTCTATTTACCCTGGTGTTCCGATTCTACTTGTTTTACAATGAAGAATGTATATGTATGTTCAGATTTTCATTTGGTATGCAAGTAAACAAAATCTTGTTTTAAAATGCGGATGCTCGGTAATATATGAAATGGTTATTGTACCCAATCTTGTGTTCCAGGCGCGGTTTTTAGTGCCATTACATTTAGCTAAAGCTATGGTCACAAATCAGAGCAGCGACCGACCGATCAGTAGCCTGCTCGGTCGCTGCTGGGATTTAGGCATCGCCCAGCAATTAGGTCGGTGCCCGGGCGGCGACCGCCCAGGCACCGATCGTATTTTGGGCGGCGAGTGAAAAGTGAGCAAATTTTAACTCCGCGCTAAAACTTCAGCGGCGACCGAGCGATGCCCTAAAAACGAGCGGTGCCTGGGCGGCCGCCGCTCAGTGGCCGGGCAGCCGCCGGGCAGAATTTGTTAAAAACTCGCCGCTCGGCCGCCGAGCAGGCTACTGTTGGGTTATGTGACCATAGCATAAGCTACCTTTAGTTAGTAAAATCTTCTTGTATTGATAGTCTGGTAAAATTGACTCAGATTGGAATTTGTTTAATGTATGAAAAAACATATTTAAATTTCCATCACTAAAGGGTTAATAGTTCTATCGTTAGAGTCATGTCTTGTTTCAAAATAAAGGTGTCTTTTTCACGGTACACATAAAGTTACGTTTAGTTCACACAAATGTACAAAAAAATATAACCAATATAAGATTCCACAACAATAGTCAGCTTGAATACAACAAATGGGGCACAGGAAGACTGTTTGACTAGCACTGTTTCATTTTTATTGTATTGGATAGAGGCTGAGTGACATATACATGTATACAGTACTAATATTATATTCCTTGATTTTACAGCATTTTATTTGCAATATTTTGTTTGCAGTATGTAAAGTTGGGAGCATGGCATATTAGTATAACAGTATATATTGGTTTAATTTGTTTTAGCTCATTTTGCAACCATCTCTGTTGATTGTTAATAAGACAAACTGTGTAAACTCTGAATTTTACTTTCTGGTGCCTTCTGGTGTCATTCTTAAGAGGGTTAATATAGTATAATGTAGAGGTGTTGGGTCTACTGGATACTTCCCTAGAATGTTAAACACATTGTTCGGGTTCGGGTCCTTTGGCAAGACATATATATAGATCTACATTTGCCACTCTCAACTCAAGTGAGGAGGCGCGATAGCTCAGTCGGTAGAGCAATGGTCTCGTAATCCGGTGACCCGGGTTCGAAACCAAGGCGATGCGCTCGTGCCCTTTGGTAAGGCATTAATCCTCATTACCAGGTCTCTCGAAGAGGACCTAAAGCCGTCGGCCGTCTTGTTGCTTACTTACAAGCATTTAAGCTTTCTTAGCAGTCAGGTAAATTAACCACCACCACCACCAAAATGGGTACTTGGCATGAAATAATTACTTGAAATGCTAGAGCGCCATAATGCTGGCCATGCTGAAATGGAGGTAATATCTGTGGAGCACCAGGGTCCCCATTTCACAAAATTTTCCATCAGTGACAAATAACAGTTTTTGTTATTAGTTACTGAAATCCTTGCTTCTGATTGGGTATCAGCAGATTGTCATTGTAATTGAAAAAAGGCTTTGTGAAACGGGTCCCAGGAGTGTCAAGTTTTAAAGACATGAGCGCTTTACAAGAACCCACTATTATTATTATTATTATTATTATTATCTTCATAAAAGTTTCGGATGGAGATAACTTATTGTAATCGTTTCTTTTCAAACCTTAGTTATTGTTTTTTTCATTTTAATTATAAGATGTATATTGAATCCATATATTGATGAAATAAATACCGCCAATCTAAATAAATTTAATTCGTACATGTGCATAGTATCTTCATTAATTAAAGTGCAACCATTAGTAAAAACTGAAATCTGTTTATATTTCATCCAACACAAATGCAGGAAAAGTGCAGTTTGTCCTTGGCAAGATGCAAATAATGCACGGACAATTTCAATTAAATCCTCACTGCACTACCTATAGCTACTTGCGCCCTATATATCACAAACAATGCTTATCGGTGCCTGATGGTCCCCCATGATCCCCTTTTTCTAATGTTAATTGAGAGCCGATTTGATAAGATAACCACCTGTCAGTGACCTTGCAGGTTGAACAAATGTTTGCGGTTATAAATAACTTAATTTAAAATATGATGGCTTGACAGCTGATGAGCCGCTAACATTGTGGAAACGCATTAAAAAAAATATTATTAAATGACAAACCTCTTAAAGAAATCAGAGAAGCAGAACAGTAGGATTTTCAATGAAATCAGACCCCCAAAATAAGATATATACTTTTGAATGGAATTATACTCAACGTTTCAATACTCAAAGGAACTATATGATTTTATTCATATTATTACTCATGAGGGTCTTTTCTCTTTCAGAGAAACTATGGTAATACGCTATCCATAAAATGTCTTGAATAGTGCCCCAAGAGAGAAGGTACTTATGAGAAAAACAGAATTTATCACGTGTTTGTACATGAAAAATGGGAGAGATGTCCTCATACGTCACAATCCGGTAAACAAATTGCCAATTTGAGATTCGGATAGATTTACAGATTTTATACTTCATGCATTCAAAGCTCTCTTATATTGGTCTGATTTAATTCAAACTTTATACTTGAGTTTCAAACTTGTGTTTGTCAAATAACTTTCTTTCATACAAATGTATTTTTTACAAAGGTTGAATTACCCGTTAATTTATCAATGTATTAATAATAAAAACAAAGCTCCAGTGTATCTCGACTCTCTCATCGTACCCTACCAATCTGCTCGTCCTGGCCTTCGCTCTTCTACTGACAGCACCCTGCTACACGTTCCTCGAACATATACCAAAGCTGGCGACATTGCTTTTCAGGTATGTGCTCCTCGAATCTGGAATGAACTTCCACGACTTATTCGTACATCACCTTCGCTGGATGTCTTCCGACCATTTCTCAACACTCTCCTCTTTGACCATGACCAACGATAGCTTCTTTGATAAATGTTATGTCAATTAAGCGCTGTTTAACAACAGGTAGTTTGTAAGAGCGCTTTATGAATGACTAGAGTATTGTATTGTATAAAGCAATCAAATCTAAAAGACAATGCCAACTCGAGCGATTGTCTTCATCGCTAACATTGTCCCTCATATTCGAAATAGGTGTTGGTTCATCTATTCCTGATGTAAAACCCTTGTCCATTGTGGCAGCCTCACTCGCTGTAAGTATTTGAGGTCCCAACGTCCCATATTCCTCCCTGTACTGACCAATATCTTTCTGCTCTTCTAGCTTTTTGCATTCAGTATTGTATTTTTCCTGAACTTCAGAAATTTGTGCCTCTTGACTAGCAATCGTTTCAGCAAGTTTTTCAAGCTCTTCTTTAATTTGGTCCAGATGTATTTGGAAGGCCTTTTCCTGCTCTTTAATCTTCTCTGTTGCTTCATATACTTCCTTCTTGATAGCCTGCAGTGTTGTTCGTTCATCCTCTTTGGCTGAACTAAGTTGAGACTTTTCCTTCTCGAGTTGCGTAATATTGCCTTTCAACACTCTGATTCTACTACGACATTCAGACATTTCCTCTTCTAATTCTCTAATTCCTGATCTAAACTGTTCCTTCAAAGCAACAACTTGTTTGAGTTCCAGTTCCATCTTATCTTTTACCGAAAGCGTTTCAGTCTTGGGGTGATGCCTTTCGGAAGATTGCCCTTGGACTCGGGGATGAATGCACACTATGTGAACTTCCCCGTCTGCGCAGGATGAGGATATATCCAGTATTTCGTTCAGGCATACATCATCAACCGCCCCTTGCACAGCAACCAAAACTGGCTCCGTTTGAGCTTTTTCTGATAAAAAAAAAAGGAACAAGAAAGAGTCATACACTTGAAATTTTGTGGAACCAGTACCCTCAGAAACCAGTACCTTCAAACGCAATTTACAGAAGAAGTGGTAGTAGTACAACAACAACTTGAATAAGAACAACAAAGATAATAATAATGGTAATAATAATGATGTTATATACCGAAAACAACAATTATAATTACAATAACAATTAAAATAATAGAATGATGATAAAAAGAATACAAATAATAGGACTATAAACGCTATTTGATTTTAAACCAGTAGTGAATGGGTATTTGGGACATGTCTTTACTTTTTTGAGTTATATTCAAAGGAATCATTTTTTCATGCAAGATAAACTAATGTCCGTTGGTAAGAGTTGGAAACAAAATCTTGTTATTCAATAATATGATTTCATCCACTCCTCAGGGGGGTTCGGGTAAATCCTTAGCCGTAGCTATTTTCTCTCAAGTTTAAAATTCTAGTAACCTTTGAGATAATACTAAACTAATAATACTAAAATGTACGAAAAGTACATGAACATGTTTATAGAAAGTAATTATAAGTGTTATACTAACCATTCACGATGTCTTTCAGCTCTTCTAAAGTGTCGTCATTAAATTCTGTTGGGATCTTGTCCCTGTGTGATAAACATGAAAAATAAAGAGGACAATTAATACATTCAAATTATTGATGGCAACATATGAGTATATTTAGACTAGTTTGTGAACTAACTTTAACATTTCTAAAATAACGAGGAGTCAAATGCTCTTAAATTCCGGTTGTTAGTATTTGTATCATTCTTTATAACCTAAATCAGGAAGACGATGTGAGTTTATATTCCCATTTTTAATATAATTGCATTTTCCTTTCGAAAACTCGGATCAAAGGAGGAACTTTTACATTGCGGTGAGCTTAAGATGTCCTGAGAATCGCTCAATCATAGTCAACATGTATCATATTCCAGTCCCACTAACGAGGCTAACAGCAGACCGACAGCAGACCCAACAAATGACACGGAATAATTCAGTTTAGATAAATAATAATAATATTAATCAATAAAAATAATAATTATATTTATTATTATCATTATTTTATTGTAATATTGATATCAATGTTAATGACAATAATGATAATAATAACTAAGATAATAATATTAATAATAACAATAATGATAGCATAATTCATAACAAAAATAGTGATAATACTACTACTAATAATGATAATAACAATGATAATACTAAAAATAAAGATATACCATACTTAAATAGGGCTTAATTTTATCAGAAACATTTCGGCTACGCGCTGTAATGGAGGGAAGTAAAGAAAATATATATATTTCAAATCATCACTTTATTGATTAAACTTGCACAACAAAGGAGACATAAGAGCCCAGGACAAAACTAAATTATTGGTAGAGGCAGGGCTTTTAAAAACAGACATTGGACAAAAATACAGCATTATAAAAGAACTTAAACAAAAGGAGTGAGATACGCTCATAAGTTAAAAATTGTTTCCATCAAGAAGTGGTGACGTATTACCTGTAAATGAAGATGGCAGAACGCATGCAGGCTGAAGAATCGTACTCGGGGTCGGTTCTCGAAGGGTCGGTTCCTGAATTGTCGCTGGTAATATGCTGCCATCCATCTTTGGATTTAAATACAATGAAATTAATGTTAGTAATAGTGGCCGGGTTTCTTGGAGTGAGTCCAGACACGTTGTGTATCCGGACAGGATGTAAGACAGCAATTTGAAGATGTGTGGAGGCACAAGTTTACAAACTATTCTAACATTCACGTTGGACAATATTATAAAGGAAAAATATTGATGATGGTTGGTGCTATTTGATGAATATTGTTCGTTAAGTCCGAAGCAAAAACAGAGAGCTTTGTGGTTGTTAAATGTCCGGACAACCCTCCCCTCCCCCTCCATCATACATGACGTACATTGTAATGTTACACTTGAACCCCCCCCCCCCCCCCCCTCTCCACCCCCGGCGCGCTTCACTCTACAATCGTGTATGATTGGTTCTTCATATTCTGAAGCTAAATTCTAAAGATAATGAAAATGATAATGGGTGGTATTCTCATAAGTTAAGCTGAGACCAGGTCCAGACTAAACTAGAATTTTAGTTCACAGAGTCTATGGAATGCTAGGTTTCATCTTCCTCCTTCAATATTCATGACAAAGATAATCTACCAAAGACTTTGTTGAAATTCAGGTCATACTCAAATTATCTTGTTCTTCCCATTTCAATGCAAAATTAATTTTTTGGACACTTTTCATTGAAGGATTAAAATAATCTGTACAGGGTAAATGAGTTGGCAACAGGCACTCCATAAAAGTGTGGACTTAACTTAGCACGCGCTAACTTAGTACGCGCTACCGGAATACCACCCATCGATAATAATAATAATCTGGACTTAAATAGCATTAAATACGAAATACCGTCTCGTAGCGCTGTAAAAATAATATTTCCCGGGTCATCGGATTCATTCAGGCACAATGTGCATCATCTCCACTCCCTGGGAAGTATTCCTACCATATGGTCACCGTGAGGCCATTATGGCAATTACTAACGCAAAGAATTTCGTCATCCTATCAGATCCCCATTTCTCTCCAGGGTATGGGAGGAAAATGTAGTTTGATGCCTTGTCAAATGAAATTATTGATGTATCGGGGATTGAACCAACGCTATTTGCATTTCAAGTCAAGCGTTTGAACCACTCGACTACAACACCTCTAGACTTGCACAAAAGAGGAAATTTAGCCAATTTACCTTGTGTTTGTTCAAAGCATAAACAGTGGATCATATTTTGCATCGCCTCTGTCCTTAGCGTCTGCAAAAGAGAATCCCGAGTACACGCTTGAGCACACATGATGAAGTCAATACTAGGCATATCAAGACTCCATCTGTCCCCGCTGTAAGTCACCTTTGTGGCTGTGATGTGTTCAACCTGAGGATGTCTTTGGCTCTCTTGAAGACTTTCTTCAGTCTTGGCTGGGAGCTTTGGCCACCCTGCAGCTGGTTTAGGACTCTCCTGCACCTTAGCCAAGAAGAGGTTCACCATGGATGTCACATCCTCATCATGAAGACTCTTGCAGAGCTTTACCCACGAGGAGCATCGCAAGGTGGTTGGCTGCCTGTTGGTAAAACTCTCTATTGAAGCTTCAGGATCCGATAGGCCATGCACCAAGACTCCGATACGAGAAGGACCTAAATAAAACGAGAATGGGCAATGAAATAAATAGAACTAATTATTGTTAACCATTTATATTCCATTTTAGCAACAGTACGTGTCCCCTTTCCATCGAGTGGTGACAGCTATGAAGGGAAATGAAGAAAGGTAAGAAAACAGAACCAGGTCCTGCATGCATTTAGAATATGTTCTAAACTTCTAAGATTACTTAGCAACGGGATTATTAGTAAGGTAATCCCTAAATTGAAGAAAAAAATCGTATATTACTTGTCATGATTAGTTTGACATCGGGGTGAAATTCACATTAGTCAGCTACAAATTCCATACTTGCATTCATTTAGTACATGTGTAGATAATTGTACAGCGCATTTAAACATATATTTGGAAATGCGATACATAAAAACATTATCTTTATGTGAGTAGCATAATCATTTCGAAGAAAATCTTACACCACTATGGCATCAATATCGACTTCTAAATATGTGGGCAATTCCACGGAACATGCGGCTCACTAGCACCAAAAAAGAGAGAGAAAAATACTACATCTCCCAAAATACGTATGCGATTTTGGTAAATGTACTGTAGTATCAAACAAAAGAGCTCAATAAAGGTCCCTTTGATTTGATTTTTTTGATAAGATATACAAATTACCGACACCGTTTACTTTTTTCGAGACAGTGATGAAAGTACATTCTTCGTTCACCAATACCCCCTTCTTTCGACGAGGATGTACTTACCGAATTCTTTGCTAAGGCGTGGAAGGAACTCGTCATACTGGGCATCCTGCACATCAGTAATGGACAATCTTCCCCTGGCAATTGAATGAATCAAGATCACCGCATCATACTGACAGAATACACGACTTTCTCTTACAGCATCAGTTGCAATACAAACAAAGGCTACCTTAACATTGCCATGATTTTCCAAGTTTGAAATGAATTCTTCATACTCGCTTCGGGACGAAGACATAGAACATACAACCAATGAAATCGGGTTGTCCATTTTTTTTTAACAGTCCACCTTTAATGTAACTGCTCTAAAGTCGCTGCAACACGTTTATATATCCCAAAACAGAGGAAGTGAAACAGAAAGTAGGCGTGTTGACTTTCCTAAAATGGGCAGGAATATGCAATAAAGCAGATCACGAGACAGTGATGATGAAATTTGTAATTCGTAGAAAGTTCTAGCAGTTTTATTGCGTAATCATATTCCATATGTTCTCTGTATATAAATACAGTCGCATGATTCATTTAAATATAACATAGTATACTCGACGAAGATCATTTGTGAGCAAGGATTGATGAAAATGGCAACTCAATTCGAAGATGCCCGTAGCCGGGTGGATGCTATCTGCCACCAGGAAAGTAAAACCACAGTCATGTTTGTCGGAGCTCCTGGAGCTGGAAAGTCGTCCTTAATCAACTCCATGATCAACATCATCGACTACGAAAAGGTTTCTAGGCAGAAGGGTATCAACAGGTACATCCCCACCGCCCCTTCGGACATGATGGGTGGACACACCCTTATGCGGGAGCAGGTGGAATTGACTGATGCTCTGACCATTGTGGATAATCGTGGGTGGCACGACTGGGAGAAAGAAGTGGCTCTGAAAGAGCTAGTCGCTCAAATAAGTAAGGTTACATTAATATTACTTATCGTAGTGATGATAGTGACAGTAAGAGTAATGATGATGATGATGACCATGATTATTATGATGACAGTAAACGTTAGTATTAGTAGTAGGAGCAGTAGCAGTAGTAGTAGTAGTAATGATGATTGTGATGATATTAATGATGATAATAGTAATGATAATGATAATGATAATGTTAATGATCATGATAATAACGATAAAGATAAATAATTATGATTATAATAATACTTTTAGTAATATTGATACGACTACAACTACTACTGCTAGGCCTACTTTTACTGACAATACTAATAACAATAATTATAATAATAACAATAATATTTTTTAAATAAAGGTATAATATTACTGAGAATTGGTTTAGTAATGATGATAACAATGATGATAATGAAGGCAATAAACATTATAACAATTACAAATGTTATGATGATGCATCATTTGAATGGAATTAAACCAATCATTTGCAAACAGTCCCTTTATTGTGTGTTTTTTAAAAGCCTGGTCGATTGTCATATTTTTTTTAAGAATTAAGATCAGTTTGATATATCTGAATATTTATTCTTCTTCCAGACGCTCGACGGGCCTTCGTTGATGATGTAGATTGGGAACATGGAGAAGAGGAAGAAGACATCCTGGAAATTCCTCTAGTTATTGCCGAGAAAATAAGCTCTGTAACCATCGTTATCAAGTGAGTCTCCCCCACAAGCTTCATCTATTTGTGTTTAATTTGCTTTTAAAGCCATATTCCTTGATTCCTCTGTCTGCGAAGTTGGAATTAGGTATTGGGTTACGCACTGTTGCCAAGTTGACTATGAGATGGCGCTGTGCAATAAACAGTATCAGAGCCATCTATATTCACAGAGTCTGGCCAACCCGGTTCGAGTTGGACACAATATGGCGATTACTGCTTTGATGGGCAAGCACAAAACAAACGAATATACGCCATGTTGTGACCAAGTGAAACCAAGTTGGCCAAGCTCTGTAAATAGATGGCTCTGAACAGTATACGCAAGGGCAGAAAGTTCATTAGTTCAGTATCGCTTTAATAACTACAATAAATCCCTGTTTCTTACGCCATGCATATTTCGTCTTTGACACAGATTTATACCAATCTTGAGTGATCTTGTCTTTTTAATCCAAAAGGATAACAAAATATATGCACTTGTCACGAAAAAGAATCGATAAAAAACGGGCACTTATACGTGAGAATATTTTATTGTGAAATCGGTTTTGAAATGAAGTTTCAACCCCTAAGGCTATTGAAAGTCGTTTTTTAAAAGGGATGTCTCAGAAATGCAGAATTTAATTTCTTAAGACATGTATTGAATGTAATGTATGACATAATGTATTACTGTATGAAATCAACGAATAAATGTTTAAACAGCGTCATGAAATGTGAATTGCCGAGCTAATGAATTATGTACTCAACGCTTTTCAAGCATATTAGCTACATTTTATATCATTTTGTTGGATTTGTAGACAACGTCGGCAATATTTCAATGTTTCTCGCTAGCTCATTTTGAATCCTCAGTTTTCAAGTCGATATTTTCATAACTTAAGAATGGTGACTTCAATTACTTCATCATGTTCAAGACCCATCTATCTGCTATGCGAGCGGTAATTAAAATTTACCATCCATTTTCGAGGAGCAGAACAAAATGATAATGAATATGATGTATGATAGTCATCCATGTACGAATCAATATTTTAGAAGCTCTTTAATTAATAATTAATAATTGTAGAAGGTAAATTTGTTTTCTCGTCGTACCCCTTTTCTTCTTCCTCTCTCTCTCTCTCTCTCTATTCCCCTCTCTCTCACTCTCCCTCTCTCTCTCTCTCTTTCTCTCTCTCCCTCTCTCTATCTTCCCCCTCTTTCTCTTTCTCTCTCGATGAAGTGGCGAAGGTGGCCTAGGTGCACTCCAAGGCATGCAGAATCTGGTCAAGACGTGCAATAAAGAGACTGGTAAGATTACATGTATTTTCTCAAATATTTTCGGGAGTCTGAGAATATTTTGCGAACATTCTGAGAATGAATCAGTGATTATATGTTCAACTTGTCTATGAATTTTATTATGTTATGGGCCTAGATAAATTTGAATGTAGCTGTATTTCGGGTAGGTTGGGTAGGTTAATACTTGCTGTTACCCCAACTAGATAATTACCAGTAATGTCCTTCATTACCAGTGACTTGATTTAAGTTACTTGTAACCATGTAAATCATTTAACTCTGTTTTATGTATTTTTTTTTTGTTGTCTTGAATCATATGTAGATGTCCTTTTGGGGGTTTGTGTTTCGTTTCCTTTCATGTCTGTGTTATATATTATCATCCAAAAGTATTGTTTATGTTATAATTTGTTTACAGCTCCCTCTTAGTGGGACTACCCTGCTCAATAAATAAAATATAAATAAACAAAAAACATCCGACGATGGAAAACGCCATAAAATCCAACAACCACAAAGATAAAGCAAATAATTGAATACATGGGTAGATAATTGAATTCATAATGAATGAATGACTAAATAAATAAGTAAAATAATGAATGACTAAATAAATAAGTAAATAAATGAATAAATATACATATACCAAAAGAATATATATATATATGAAGCTGACCAGCTGCCCCCGAAAAAGAAAGTTGTGATGTGAATGTATTTGCCCTATCGTAATTTACCCGTTGTCGGAAAGAATATCTACAAGAAATATATGTTTTGATTATTAACAAAGCTACTTATTTGTATCAAACTGGCATTAAGTTTTTGTTTAATTTTTGTTGTTGTTTGTGTTATTTATCAGGTCGCAAGCCATCGGTCGTTGCCACTCATAAAGATAAGATGACTAAGGATCAGATTGAGAACATAAAGTCTAAGCTGGAGAAAGATCATGGGATTGGCAGAGAAAGAGTGTTCGTCATCCAAAACAAAACGGATGTTGATACCTGTCTTGAAGCTGGCTCAAAAGCAAGTCTTCTCGACTTCCTTGAACGCTGCATTGCTGATGGTAAAGCCGGGGGGAGCTTCCATAGTCAAAAAGAAAAGAGGCACGAGATCCGAGTAGAGTATAAGAAAAAGGTCGATGCGCATAAGGCCGCAGAAAGAAAGAAGCGACATGCCGAAGCACTAGAAGTAGCTGGGCAAGAATTAGAGCTCGTAAAGTCCGTACAAGAGAAAATGAGGCTTGAAATAGTGACAAATAACGAGAAAGCGTTGGTCGATATTGAGGAGGCTATGAAGAATGATGAGCGAAAGCATTTGCAGATTATGCAAAAGGAGGAAGAAAAGAATTATGCGGCTTTACAAAAGCTTGAGAAAGAAAATGAGCTCAAGCTCATGAAATATGCTGCCGAAATGGAAGCGCAGGAAATTGCCAAAGTGGTTGAGAGAGTAGCTAAAAAGGGCGGACCGTTCATGCATGTAGAAATGAAAAGAAAATGAGAACATTTCCCTAAAATCTGAGGTCTTGCAAAGAATACAAGTTTTGGTACAATTTCAAGTTTCATTCTTCTGCTTTCTTTTTCCTCGAATGGTTTGATTTTTGTTTAAATCGCATGAGTCGAGGAATGCTATTGTTTTATGTTAATTGTTAGTACTTGCACGAAAAAGATATTGCCTATTTTTGCGAATGAATAACAATTTATGTTTCATCTTCATTTTTTTGAAGAAAATGGCATTAAAACAAATTGTGTACCTGAACTGTCCCTGCTTGCATTGGTTTAACCATGAACTATATTTCTTTACAAAACTCATACAAATGTGTCCCATGGATTCCAGATAAATTGTGTGGCAAAAGATAACTAGAAATTGATACAGATGACGATATCGTTTTCCCTCCCCTTATGGAGAATGTGCATACCTTGTGTGCGGGTAAGCATGAATCAGATGACCGGGGTAATAATATATATCTGTAAAGCGCATTGAGAGGGCCTGCGGTCCTGAAATGCGCTATACAGTATAAGGACGAACTATTATTATTATTATTATTATTATTAACAGTCAGGCCTGCGTAGTCAGGCCTGACTCATATACAGCTGTGCAGATTCGCATTTTGTTTTTTTTAACCAATATATTTTGGTAATTAGGGTTATGTTTCTTATGTGAGGAATACCATGACAATTAGGAATATATACAAGTTTGTATTTTTTGTGTGAAAACACTAGCATGCATGTTGTGTATTGATGATCTAATACGTTCTTTATTTCATTAGTTTACATCGACTAAAATAAAGAAAGGAACCTGTAAATGTTAATATTTCTGAACCCTATGTGATAGAAGGCACTAATAATTAATTCCTAAAGCTGTGCAAATACGCTTTTTGTTTATTGTTTAACCAAATTATTATGGTAATTAAGCTTATGTTTCTTATGTGAGGAAAACGATGAAAATTAGGAAAATATAAAAGTACCTACTTTTTTTGTGTGAAAACTAGCATGCATGTTGTGTATTGATGATCTTCTTTAAATGAATACGTTCTTCATTTCATTAGTCTACATCGACTAAAATAAAGAAAGGAACCTGTAAATGTTAATATTTCTGAACCCTATGTGATAGAAGGGGCACTCATAATTATTTGACAGTCATTATTATTTCGCTTCGATATAGATTCCCCGACTTATTCTCATCTAACCGGTTCCTCTTTATCATGACATAATATTTATTTGGAATGAAAGTGGTTTTTTATCACTGTTGATTAGGTTGACTAGAGTATGAAGGGGAGCCGTATGTCTGCGCACATAACATTTCACGTGAAATTGACAATAATCTTATATTGTATTTCCCTATACAGTGCGTCACCGTGACAGAAAAAATGAAACCGAGAATTATCGATGTTTTATCATAACTTAATCAAAATTATAATTAATAAATTACATATATTTGTAAAGCTTAGATCCTCCTCTTTATTTTTGATGCAACTCATTTGATACATATGTCACGCATGAGTGAAATAAATGTGAAGAGATGGACCCAAAAAGTCATTTGGCGAACGGCAACATTTTCTGCCCTTTTATATGACACCTCAGTCAGTAAAAATGAGAAAGGAATAACAAATTTTTGTTTGTCTAAAGTAATGCTTGCATTTCCATAATTCTATCAAACGAATTTGTTTTTACTGGCTGCCTGCCGTAGCAACACATTCCTTTTCGTTGACGATCAGCCTTAGACGAAAGACTTTATGCATATATGTCTTGCTTTATATTTAAATCAAGGGTAATATAAATATCAATTTTATATAATGCAATTTTGCTGTTTGAGTTTTGAAATATTTTAACTATAAAATCTAAATTAAACGCTGTTTGGATATAATAATTGCCGACGAGGGGAGGATGGTTAGGTGGAAGTATCTTGGTTTTTACATTGTCATTTTTCTTTTTATACTTATGCTCTTGTTTTTTGTTTTGTTTTAATGATATTTGTTATCTTATAATTGTACATGTATTTTTTTTTATTGCGCACGGACCTACAGAAGAATAGCCTTTGGCTGAAGTTGGTGCCGTGCAAAAATAAAATAAACTGAACTGAACTGAACTGGTGTTGCGTTTTATACTGCACAAAACTTTAATTTCAAAATCCGTTCCGATATTAAACTAACACAAGCAGGATCATTACTTATTGAAATTAATAACTCAAATGTCAAAAATGTCATAATAGATTCAAGTCAAGACCCCCTGACTCTTATTGTGAATTATTATGAGACAAACTGAATTTTTATCTTCATAAAATAGTGGATGAAAATAATCGTACTCTTATCCTTGGTGACTTTAACATCAAACACTCCCCCTCATCTCATAACAGTAATTCAACCAATGGTATGCAGTTGATTATTAATAAACCCCCCATAATTCATTCATATTCATCAACTCAGATTGAATTTTTTTTCTTCAAAAGTACATAATAACAAAACCATCGGTGAAATATTGTGTTTTGAAGCTTCCAATCACCTATACCCATATGTTTAACTTGTGAAAGTAAACTATGTTGCCTTACATAAAAATAATAATAGCCCGCGTTTATATAGCGCTGAATACAATGTCTCTGAGCAATTTACATATATCGCACAGAATCCAAACTTAATATAGAATTGCTGAAACAAGATTTATTTTTAGAGGGATGGGCTGATGTATACAATATATATGATTTTAATACCGCATATAAAAATGTTAGTAACAAATTGCAATATTATTATGAAAAGAAAACCCCCTAGGCAAAGTTAAAAATAAGGGAAATAAACCCAGGGCTCCTTAGATAACGAAATTGAAATCACTACAAAGACGCCTCAATAAATTACACGTACGCAATCCAACTGACTTTAACCTAAACACATATACATTTTATCGCAACAGATTATTTTAAAAAATCTGTACATCCCGTAATTTTTTTTTCTAATAGAATTTAAAAAAGGCCAGTTCAAACACAAATGCAACTTGGAAAATCATCAGTGAGGTTATGGGGAACAAACCACGGATAATATCACATTAAATGCCATACAACTACATGATCCTGGTCTTCATGCGAATTAATTTAATTCATTTTTACGAATATCGGACCTAAACTCGAAAGCAAAATCAATAGAACTCACGCTCACTTCACAGACTATCTTTGCAATCTAAACCAAAATCTCTCTTTACCTAACAAATCTTAGCGAAATTCTTAATATATCCCAATCTCTAAAAGAATAATTAACCCACTTGAAAGCCTTTTACTCACATATTAAATGTTTAGCTAAAGTCAATCCCATTTTCTAAAAAGATGATCCCCACGAGATTACTAATTTTTATCCGATTTCCCTACTTCCAAGTATATCCAAAGTCTTCGAAAAAATCTTTCATAATACGCTACATAAACTTATCACCTAACACAAAATACTCAATTCAAATCAATATGGCTCCAGGAAAAATTACTCAACTGACCTAGCATTAATTCAAATTTATGACAAAATGACAACTGCCATAGCTAACAAAAAACACGTTATAGATATATTCTATGACTTGAATAAAGCATTCGATAAGCTCAACCACGCCCATTTTACTCTTCAAACTCAGCCATTATGGATCTGGGGGTCAGCCACTCTTATGGTGTAAAGATTATTTAACAAACAGAAGACATTACGTTACATTCAATAGTTATGATTCTTATCCTCTTTTAATTCAATGCGGTGTTCCTCAAGACTCCATATTAGGTCCACTTTTATTTCTATTTCTTCTTTATATTTCTTCTTTATCTGGGCACACAGAGGATTTTTGTATGTTTTATGTTATTTCTTATGTTTTTTAAACCGTGAATTACTTTATTCTTTATTATGCAACTGCTTTCTACACCCACACCTGCACTTACAATGCACCCACTTGAACACTCAGATTTATCAAGAGACTTATGTCGCCATCTCCAGCCCAACCGCTCACAATGGTAGTCTCCTATGTTCTGAATTACCTCTCTAATTCATTTAAACAAAATATTTACTCTATATTAATCTTATTTGTACGATTCATAAATGTTTATTGTACTACATTATTGTACATGATTGTATATGAAATTACCTTTGTAAACATTTTATTCATTGTATTTGTTATTGTTCGAATTTTTGTAATTTGAGTTTGAATTTGTTTCTTTTTGAACGCATAAATAAAACCAACCAAACAAACAAATAACTGAAAAGACTCACGATTTGCGGCCGATGCATGTGGCAAAAACTGTTGTAACTGTAATAAAACCCACCCCCTCCCCCTAATTTTTTTTAAAAATACAATCGAATTTTGTTGTTTCTCTTGGGATTTTCAAGAGTAGATTCACCTCCAGATTTTCTAGAAAGAGATGACCCGCCGGCGTGTTCGTGTGTGTGTGTGTGTGTGTGTGCGTGTGTGCGCGTGTGTGTGTGCGTGTGTGTGTGTGTGTGTGTGTATGGGTTTGTGTATTCGCAGCTTGTATGTGCATTAATATGTGGATGTGCCTTTCAGCTGAAATAAGAGTGTTTAAACATGTTTTAAGAATAGGAAATTGCGAAACAACAAGTCTTTGTTTTTTAGTCAAATGTGTGTGTTGCACAATGCATATTCGTTTGCATTGAATATCTTATGATTTTGCGAAATCTAAATGCATTAAAAGATGTGTAGATTAGGCCTAAAATAAAAACTTGTTGTATTGCCCTTTGCGACCGACCCAAAAATCTGAAAATCTACGGTCGGCATTTTAATTTTTTAATTTTTTCTTACCCGTTTTTTTTAAATTATTTTGTATTAATGAATACGAAATATGTATTTCGTTTGTTTAAATGGGATATAAATGCATAATATCAAATTATTCCTGTCTTCTGCCCTAGTTTCAGAATCCTAAAACAGATATGAATGGAATGATGCCGCTGAAACACATGTATTAAAGCATTAAAAACTGAGAAATATCAGCCAAAAGAGGACGGGGAAAAAAACAAAAAACATTCAAATTGAAAAATATCGGCCAAAAGAGGGCGACAAAAAAAGTTTAAACAAAAAATAATACAACAAGTTTTTATTTTAGGCCTTAGAGCAAGCATATTTTCAACGAGAATTGTAAATGACATTGGAAAAACCCACCTGTTACAGTGGAGTTAAGGCATGTTTTTGATGAAGGAAGTTGCGAAATTAATGATCATTTCCCGAAGAACATTGAGCAATATCCTGAAAGTCAGTTCTGAAATGTTGGTCCAAGGGGTAACACTTTCGTGAACTATTATTTCTCCTATAAAGAGGAAGCTATAATATCAAAGCATTGTAAAACATTGGCACGACTTATTATTGTTTAAAGGGCAATCCACCCTTCGTAAGAAGTTTACCAACCTGGAATAAGAAAAATAAGAGAACCAGAATGGTGATAACTTAGGAGAAAAAAACCAAGATCGGCCGAATAAAAAGTACTTTACGAATGTTTCATAATTGGGGCCTGTCACCACGAAATGAGTCCAGTTGGTCAAAATTTGTATTCCTGTTTTTAAGTATTATATGAATCTACATTAAGTAAGCTTTAAATTAAGGGGTCACACATTAAAATTGATAAATTATATCCAGAAATATGAACAAAAACCTAATTGGACTTTATAAACAATGGGATTACCCAGTTGTGAGATAATTAGGTGTAAAGTTAATGATGCGTAACATAGCCTATATTATTTGCCAAAAAATGTTAGAAGGAGATATTTTCGTGACCTAAGCTCTGGGGACATAAACTACAAGACATTAATAAGTCGATTTTTGGAAAAATATTAAATGTGGTAGGTGGGTCAATTTTCAGTACATACACACTATACATCGCTATTACTACGATTGAGCCTAATGCGACACTGGACTCATTTCGTGGTGACTGGCCCCAATTATGAAATCATTACATCTGTACACATTTAAAATGTCATTTATGTGTAGTTTAGAGCAAGAATATTTTCAACGAGAATTGTAAATGACATTGAAAAAAAAAACACCTGTAAGAGTGGAGTTAAGGCATGTTTCTGATAAAGGAAGTTGCGAAATTAATGATCGTTTCCCGAAGAACATTGAGCAATATCCTGAAAGTCAGTTCTGAATGTTGGTCCTAGGGTAACATTTTGGTGAACTATTATTTCTTCTATAAAGAGGAGGCTAGAATATCAAAGCATTGTAAAACATTAGCACGACCGATTATTGTTTGAAGTTTGAAGTTTGTTTATTGTTTGAAGGGCAACCTTGGTAAGAAATTCATTTTTATCTCGAATGAGAAAAATAAGAGAAGCAGAATGGTGACAAGTTTGGAGCAGAAAAAAAAAACATTTTGAAAGCTTTATAGAGTTTGAGTTTTTAAAGAGCCGATACTCCTCTGACACACACTAAAAAAGCATATAATTCTTATAATTGTAATCCATGGTTTATACGCTGTCTGTTTATATGTAATTAATTCATTTCATTTTTCAGTTCGGATATGGTCTTTAAAGGTATTATGTCCCATTTGCATCAAACAAAATGAAAAGGTTAAATTCCAAAGGCATTTGAACGACAATACGAATTAGAACTTCCCTCAAAACAAAAGGGCTTGAAAATGGCTTTTAGTGGGAAGATAACGACCATTGGTTGTCGAATTGAATTAAGTGATTGCAATCATCTAAGTAATAGTCTCATTTTCAGACCCTTTTACCGAATGGTCGTAAGTTTTGTTCTGCACAACCATTCAATCAGTTTCATTTTGGCCATTACAAGCAGTGGGTTATTGATTTAGACAAATGCTCATGTACCTGTTGCAGCTCATTCTATGTACATATGTTACTACCATATTTAAAAAAAAGATGTCAGCAAGTCACTCAATAGTGTCTGACAGTAAATTCTAGAAGGTAAACGGGTTTCGTTCTGTAATTTGAAAACTAGGTCACAGTGCTAATGTTTAAATTCCACAGATAGGATATAGCCTACATGATACGACATACATTAACAAGAACAGGAAATTGCGAATCAACAAATCTTTGCCCAACTATTTTTCAAGTGCAGCTGTATTGCGCAATGACGTATTTGGCACTCCTGCGTTAAAGTGCAATGTTTGTAATTGACATTAGGAATACTAAAGAAAAAAAGATTACCAAATGTGATAAACTCGAATTTATTTCATTGTTAACAATCCAATACGCAGGGCCTCATGTCATAATCAAGAACATCCATATTCAAACAATTAATTTTCATGCACACAGCCATGCAGCAATTTCAGAAATTAATATCAACTATCTTAAGTTGGTACTATTTCTAAACTTTATAAAGCATGGCTCGGTAAATTAGGGCAGTCTCACCTCCTTATTCCTGTACATTACTTGTTTTTACGCGCTATATCACGAAGTAGGGCCTCTTATTAAAGTGACTACGTAACATTGCCTCAGATTCTGAAACAAAATCCTGGATTTAGCTCATGCTACAATCATAATTATAAACCTTTAGGTCAGTCAGGAATTCCATGACTGTTACAAGCCGATCGCCTGTCTGATTATCAAGATATTTATGATTGGAAATCGAAATTTTAAAATGCGTTTACCTAACGGTTTTTATAACACTACCGTCTACTGGGGGAAATGAGTATGGTAAAAACCGGTCACTCTAAGATTTTTACTTTTTTGAGGCACTTCATGATCATTTTGAAGCGCAATTTGTTTAGGGCTTCAATATTACACCATATCACAGACACTGATAATACGTAGGTTCATGCAACTCAGATGTAACATTGTTAAACGATGCCTTTAACGAAGAGCACGAATAAATAAGCACGGGGAGCATCAAATCGTCCTCTGCTCATTTCTTCTTCTCTACATCCATATCTGGCATTTGTTTTTATTAAAATCCTGTTGTCAATAACAATACAAAATAATTATTGTTATAAGCTAATAAAATCCTAATATTTGATGGCTTTGAAAACAATTCTCTAAGATCTGTGTGAGTTTTTATATATTTTTTATTAATGACAAGTTTTATGAGACAGGGCCCTTGTTTATCTGCCCCTTCCCACAGTGCATACAATGAGTCGACTCAGAATAAATTCCGATTATTAATGTTCTCTACACTTCAGAATTGAAAAGGATAATTTACTTTCGATTCATAATGATGATGATATTGTTTGAGTAAACAGTATGTATGCACAGATAATCACATACAAAATTATAGCGATGGAACTGTTATCATTCTGTGCATAGCGAGAGCGGAAAAATCTAATTAAAACATCCAATTATTTGTCTAAATGATTTTGTTCTTTATCGTTTTTTTGCCAAGTGTGTTGCACAATGCATATTCGTTTGCATTGAATATCTTAGGATTTTGCGAAATCCAATTGATTTCAAAGATTAGAGAAAGTTTATTTTGAATGACATCGAAAAACAGAACTACCTGTTATGTAACAATAGAGAAAAAGCATGTTTTTGACGAAGGAAATTGCGAAATTATTGATCATTTCCCGAAAAACATTGAGCAATATCCTGAAAGTCAGTTCTGAAATAACAATTTTGTGAACTATCATTTCCTCTATTAAGGGGCCTGGAAGCTGGAAAATCAAAACTTTACAAAACATTGGCACGGCCGATTATTGTTTAAAGGGCAATCCAACCTTAGTAAGAAGTTCATCTATCTGAAAGGAGAAACATAAGACAAACAGGAGGTGAATTGTTTGCTGGAAAAAAAAGGTTCGGAATGTTTCAAATATGATATCACTACCATTTTGCAAAACTTAAAATAACAATTATGTCATTGGCTTGTGACGTAGTCACGGACAACACCCCCGTTTGTCATTAACGAAGATATAATTAATTTCTGATTTTCTCCTGTAATGGTTCTTATTTGATTGAAATCATACCTCAAGACTGTATCATTCTCCTCTCTTTCTACTTTTCATTTTCTAAGCTGTCCTTCTTTCCCCCTCTCCTCCAATCTTTCGTACATTCTCTGATCAATTTTTCTTTCTTATCTTTTTTCTCTTCCTCTTTCTAGTTCCGTTTCTCTTTCTCCTTTCTTTGTAACCTTTGATGACACAGAATTTTCTAATGCTTTTAATATTTGTAATATATATATATATATATTGTGATGTAATATCTGAGAATTTTGTTTCATTATGCATGATTCATGGTTGTACGTTTAAGTCATTCATATTTATATCGTTTATTGTGTTGTACATTGACTTTGTAAATTGAGCAATTTTCAGCTTTCCAGCTGCATGTTCTTTTAGTGCAATAAACTGAATCAATTGAATTCAATTATGATTCTGTATCAGATTCGCTCCTCTCATGCCCCTCGCAAAGTTGGCGTACTGATACACTGTATAAATACTAATTATTAATTTTAGAGGTGTTGTGGTCTACTGGACACGTCATCGGACTTTGGATCAAATAATTTACAGTTCGAGTCCCTGCATGGCACTGTAGTCATCGCGTTGGGTCTGGTGGTCTCGTTACCCGACCTTTTCTGAAAACAAGCCCCTTTATCCATGAAATTTCTAGTGTAATGTTTGTAATATTAACCCCCATCATCTACTTATAGTTCAACTTTAATAGGAGGTTCACCCTTTCTTCAGTTCAATCACCTCTAATCGCACAGCAATCTCTCTCTTATTCCGTTCTATTTTTGTTCTCTCTCTTTGTTTTTCTTTTTCTTCTTTCCCCCTTCCCTCATTTCTTTTTTCCGTCATATTTCTGTCTAGTTTCATTCTCTATTGTCTTTCACTATTACTTGCATATTAATCTTTCTTCTTGACTCGTTTCGCTTTCCAAGTTGATTGAAAACCCAAATTTCGAGTAGGGTATTCAATAATAACATTAAAGTTAAGTTTACCCCCTTTTCAATTTCAGTATTAGGACACTGAACCTTCAACATATTCTAGTCATACGCTTTATTAATGTCAATTTCTAAGGTACACCATACAGCATGCAAGTATTGGGATTTAGTTATCATTTATTCTACAAAGCCTCATGAAATAATAATTCAAAAACATCGATGTTACTTAAAATTACTTCGCATTTATACTGTCCGTATACAAAAATGAACATTTATAGGCGGAAGAATGACAAAGGAACCAAATTACATGTCTAATGTTTCTTGTCTTTCTGTTTTTAAAATTTGTGATTTCATGTATAGTCTTTTTACTCCATAATATTTGTCAAAATGATAAACACAAAGATGGAAATGTAGTGTAGAAAAACAAATGGGTGACTCGAATTAGCACTGGCTACTTTAGAAAAACTTTTTTTTTTATTCAAACATTATAAAAAGTCACATTATAGAGTTGCACTTTCTTTTTCTAGTTAAGTATACTTGTGAATAGTTGAAATTGAACAGAAGAACATAATGTAAACTGTTAACATAGATACGCATTATGCTAAGAAACAAAGCACACAAATTAAGAATATGTAGCGTGATATGCGAAACGTTGAAGATAAAATTCACGAGAAATAGAAGCATACATGATTATGCAGTGTAAGATAGAACATCAAGCAAATGAAGTAAAACGGTCTTACAATCTCTCTATCTTACAATGTCCAGCACTTTCACAGTAAAGCCTGGTTCATATAATAATGCATTACAAATGTTTTTATTTTTAATCAATGATTACAAAAAGTGTTATATGCTTTACATTTATATATCTCTTAACACACATATGCACATTTATTGCCATTCATTTACACGAAAGAATTAACACAAAATTTAAAAGATATGAAGCCTGTACTTTCTGTGGTTAACCGCGTTGTAACTAAACAAGCCTTAGGAATAAAAATCAAGCTGGTAATTTAGATATTCAAAAGATTATTGTACAAACTATATGACATCTACATCTGTAGAAATGCAAACCTTCATATAATTAGAAAAATCGTTTCAATTTCTTAATTTACATTCAATACACATTTTTCATTCTAGAGTATGTGTATGTGTGTGTGTGGGGGGGGGGGGTGGAGTTGGCTTAAACTCCAAACATTTATTTCATGAAAAAGTTAATTAACCAGGATGATTACAAATTGGGTACATTATTTCAAAGGATCGTAATTCCAAAAAGTGTAATATAATTCGTAATATTAAACAGATAAGAATGCTTTATATTTCCAATATTGATATAGGATTTTATTTAATTTTCCTAATAATGTATCTTCAAAATTATAAAACCTTAATGATTTTCGTACTATAAACGAACATTCAGAATAAGGATTTTTAACCAATGAAATGATATATCATTTAAATCTCATTTCCCCGAGAATGATAAAGGTCATCAAGTCTTTATTCATAAATTACGAATTTGATAGTCCCTATCATTTCATACACTCCCCAATGCACAGTGGTTTATGGAAATGATATTCTTATCTTTTTACGCGAGTCATGCCATTAAGAAAAAATCCTATATTATTTGCTATTGTTATGATACATATATACCATTTTGATACCTCCCCTGAAATCAGAAATAAGAAACATATTCGCCATAAATTTATTATCGACAATATTCATTCAATTCATGATTACAATCTAAACCTTTGGGTGGTAGGCCACACCTATATTACAATTTTCACAAAGTTATATCCATTGAGGAAAGTTTACATTAATAAAAAAGACGAATTTACTTAAATGACTAATTATACAAATTGAACACCTTCCGAATAAAATGAAGTATCCATTTAACTGAATCGAATCAAAAGTTAGAGTACACAGAAATCAAAAGTCCATAGATATTGGTCTAGCAAAACTACGGATGATTATGACAAGTCCATGAGATTTAATACATTGTTAGTACGCTAGAGTGCCTACCAGATATTGAAAAAAGGAAGAAGAATAAAATAAATTAGAAGAAGAAAAAGAGAAATGGAAGAAGAACAAAGGAAGAAGAAGGTGATTTTATATGTTTAAGTACATTAACTGTTAAGAACAGCTTGTTACTACCATCCAATTATTTACTAGAGACGTCCAAGAGATTTTAAACACCGAAGGAAAGGTCCGAATATCCTAGATAATCAAGCAAGCAAGATATTCAAGTGTACAATAAAAGAGACCCCCTACACACAAACACCCTTTTAATAACTCATTTCGTCCTCTATGAGTGAAAGATCTGCACTGTAATCAGGCATAGAACCAACATTTTAAAAATCAGTGGAGTCACTTTCATTTTTAATTTAATGAATTGAACTTTGAGTGATACTGCGAAACCCAAGCAGCTTACCCACAAGCGTTTTCTTCAGGAAATAAGGGAAAACAATATTTTAATTGGTGACGTATGGTTCTTATTTTTATTATTTTTTTCTTTTTTTCTTCAGATATTCAGTTAGGACTAATCTTTCTTAATTGACCTTCATAGAATTCCTTCATGGCAGTTTTATGAGCCTGGTGAAGATCTGCTTCATTCTTTAGCTTTAACTCGCTCATTTTTTTCCGGTTTGCCTCTGTCATATCTTGCAATCTTTCAGCATTCTCTATTTCTCTTTTCAAAGCCGCTTCTTTCATACTATCCATTTCCTTCTTAGTTTCTGTTTCATTTTCTAATCGCGCTTTAGCTTCAGTTATTTCCGCTTTTTTAAGCTCATGTTGGCCCTTTAAAATCTCTTTTTGCATCCCAATAACTTTTTTCTTCTCCCGTTTTTCCTCCATATTCTCCCTCATTTCCTCCACATTCTCCCTTCTTCTGTGAGCTAAGGCACCGGCTTGACCATCATCCCGACAACTTGTAATGAAATCACAGAAGCGTGTCCTCGTCTCATCGTCGAGACTTTCATCCTTAGATGTGACGTTCTTAACGACGAATATTTTTGCCGGGTCGATTCGCTCGTTTTCTAGGAACACGATCATTTTCTTTACTTCTTCATCCGATATTGCATCTTTGTGGGTTATCACGACAGATGGTGGCCGCTCTGAGTGTAATTAAATAGATGTAAGAAAAAAAATAACATGATAGAATGAAATAAAGCAAAGAAATTTGGGATTAAAGCGCTTGCCTTTTTTCAAACAAAGATGAATTTAACCAGATGAATGAAGAAGGCATGTCTGTATTGATCACCAGTCTCTGGTGTAAGTTTACATGACTGATCCATTCATTTATTCCATAATGAGGATGCCCCTGTGGTTCCTCACCAACAACCCCCACATCTGTTGTTGTAAATTTCAGTAACTAGCCGGGTTTTTTAAAATCTTATTTAACAACAACAACAAATCATTTGTAAAAGAAAATATGTGAAAAGAGAATAATATTATCTCAAAAAGTTATTTTTACAATCGTCGTTAGATAATTATTACTGGGATTATATACTATACTTTTGGAAAAGCGTTTTGCTCGGTTATCCGTTAAAGCATAATTATGAATGTGGTATCATTACACCGGGAATTAGTTACCCTTTACCATGAAATATTATTCAAGGTCAAATAGGTTATAAATTGTTTATTTAGAAGCTACCAGAGAATGGTAAAGTTTTGTATACGACCTGTAGTACACAATTTTTTATTGTTGCAACTATACAAATGAAGAGTTTAATTTCAAAAGGAGCTAAATCAACTTTGGGTATTTCCGAGTAAATCTCCTTTTTTATTCAACCACTTTGCCTTTATTAATGTTTGTTCACCTTTGGAAATATGTTAGAGGTGTTACCCTTGACCAATAATATTTGGTTTTAAAAAACCTAACAAGTATATTATATTTTTGCTGAATTTAAGAAAGACATAATCAGTTGCAAAGGATAAGGGTGCTTCGAGCATAAAATTGTATAGCAAGTAAATATAGGCCTACGTACTGGTATTTTTGCGGCATGTCTCGATGAGCTCAGCGATGTTTTCAACTGCGTCGATTCCTCCAATTCCGCTTTAAAGGAAAATAAAGTTACAGAAGAGTGGATGTCAAAATCCTTTCTCATCATATTGCGTCATGCAAATTTATTCGATCTAACCCTCTTAAATTCTTAGGAAATATAAAGGCAGCGATGAACTACAAGGATATTCGAGGTTATAACTAAAACCAGGCCCAGATATTTCTTTTCACCAAGATGATCCTATTAGTCGGTAAAAGTCTACGAATCTGGACAAATTATTAATTGGAGGCATCTGATAAATCGTCGCATGTGCCTCACGATATAGAAAGTGTTTGCAAAATTGAATTACTGAAATTCAAAGCTTTCCCATCATTAAAAGATATCTTACAACGGATCAGGAACTCCCTGCAGTCTCATCGGATGAGAGCTAGTGGACACAGTGGGATTGTTTTGTACTTGACATACAAATCGTTTGTTTGTATATAGTTGCGTTAACACACACCCATCCACATGTATATATATATATATATATATATATATATATATACATATATAGTAGTAAATATATCAATCGACAACACTAATAGGATTACACAAGAAGCATCGGTTGAACTTCACAAGCGCTTTCGAATTATTCTCATCAGATGAAGTGAGTGTTACATGGTTTTACTTGGCTATATAATACAGAAGTATATGTTTTAACACTTGTATTCAAAGGAGGATCAGGATTATTAAGCTGCCCTGTGGATTAACAGTAAATTTAAGACTTCGATTGTGCTGGGTTTTCTACATTTGAATTCGAATCGTATGCACTGGTTATGGTGCTTTAAGGGGGGTCTCTTAGTACTGCAGAGCAAAGAAAACAAAAAGGGAAAGCATTCATTGTTGATAAGAATGTTATTTTCCAAGGTTTACTGTGTCCGCATTAAGGTTGAGTGAGCTAATGCTGACAAATCATGGTGTGCATTATGCAACACCATACAGCCAAGCACACCTACAACTAGAACTGCAATCGTATTAGAACGATATGCATGCAATGACGCCCGTGTTTTACTTGGGAAACGAAAGAGCATCTCTCGGACTATCCAGAGCGATTTGTTAGAATGCTGTAGCATGTCGGATAGTGGACCGAAAGAAATGCCTAAAACGGGTCGAAACGGACAAAATGGCGTCTGGATAGTCATGCATGAGTGATTTCGGAGAACGAAGGATTCAGTGACCTGACAGGATGCTAAAGACTATGCGTATGAAGTTTGAAAGGAATCGGGATAAGGCAAGGGACCTAGATGGGGGTTACAAGCACTGCGTGCAAAACGATTAGGATTTTGGTGAATGGCCGCCCATACTAATATAATCGTCCAGGGTATTAGATGGTGCAAAAAAATTGCCCCCTTGACAGATTTAAAAGATCCAGGTTCGAGATGACCTGTATATGGCCACCCAGACTACGCTTGTCTAACACAATAACGTCATAGCCGATACATGTTATAGTTGGGCGGGTTCAGTGTGAAAATCACCGTATTTGGTATCATTCAAAAGGGCATTTCGTTGCGGTCAGATTGACAATATTGTTATCTGCGCGCAAGTTACTTCCAGCATGTAACGGGCTGTTATGTAATGTTTATTAGTAAATTCATCATTTTGGGGGTGACTTTGCGAGGACGTCATCAAATTTTTACCAAACTTGGCAGGCAGTTGTCACGTCTATGGATTTGCTTTTTTTAATATTTGTTTTATTATTATTATTGATAATATCATCGTTTTAGTTATTAGTAGTAGTACAATTGTTGTTGTTATTATATTCATTATCATCATTATTATTAATTTATTGTTATTTTTAAACGTACACGGACAACTAACCCCTGGAAAATGTACCCCCTCCCCCCCCCCCCCCCTCCCCCCTGGCAACCATACCTCGGACAATTACTTTTTAAGTACCCCTTTGTATTAAATCAAGTGCCTTTGACGTATCTGAATAACTTTTTTTTTCTACCTCTGAAGAACAAAACCTTTTAACCTCTAATTCGCATTGCTGCTCATATAGCGTGTTAGTTAAAGCCAATCACATTACCAGAGATTATTAATTCATTTAATTTAAAGGTTTTATGAATATGGGCCCTGATTAACAAAATAATACAGAAATAGGGACCTTGTCGATAAAGTGGGCTATCGAGCATTACCAACGAGAGCACTATTTTATATTGAAAGGGTACTGCCGAGGACAACAGCATAGAGGTGCTCACCAGAAAAAATTAAAAAGAGCATCGGGAACTACTTTTGGTTATCAAAGAATCTTTTTTCTTACAGTGTACAAAAGGAACAATCTCACTCACTTTAAGACGAGTGTTGTGCAGTCTACTTTATCCGTAATTGCCAGCGGTATGTCTGACTCGTCGTCGGTGGATGAGCTGCTATCGTCATCCCAAATAACATCATCATCGAATGACCTTTTGCCATCTAGGAATAAAGCAAAGGTAAAATGTATTATGACTAATATATAGATAAGATGCTAAAAGTAGAGTAAAAAGTTGCGGTTATTGAAAAAGTCACACTCGTTTAAGCGTTTGTTAATAAATAGATGTGCATTTAATCTCATTCGTTGATTTGTGATTGCATTTCGCATGCACGAATTCGCAAAAAATATTGAAACGCATTCGAATTTCACCTCTTGTAGAGAGAAAAAACAAGCATGTAAAGAACATTGCAAAGCTTGCACTCAATAATGGGGTAATATTGTATTTCAGTATTCCCTGCAGCATGTAGGCTAATGACGAACTGCCATATGAACATGCATTTATGGACAAGGTGCCGTAGTCCCCGAAAATGTAAGCAACCGATCTGTGTGACTTCAAAAAGATGGGCATATCGTCAAATCAACACAAATTAACATAATACGCACATAATTAAAATTATCACAATACTTTCCAAATGTCTAGTTGTAAGTGCTTGCATCTCTTTGGGTATTTACTAGTAACTCTATCCACGGGCGTACGGGGGTGGGCTTGAGGGGCTGCTGTCGCCCTAATTGTCCTATGCTTGAAACTATAGCAAATTAAATGAAATACGAGCAAATCAAAGGAAAAAGAAGAAAATAATAATAAAACAAGTGAAGGCAAAGGTTTTTACTTTTTTACGTGGATCAACCCCTATTTATAAGTAAATCCTTGCATAACCGATCGTATCAAGGTAAAACACACTTTGATTTGGTTCTGAAGTGCTTTTACTATGTTATATGTTTCATACCTATCCCACCAAACATCCAAAGAGATGTACTTACGAATTTGAGCAGAGAGCTCTTTTAAGGCAGCTTCGTTGCTCCAGTCGTGCCATCCACGATTATCTACTATAATCAGGTCGTCCGTCAATTTGACCGGCTCTCGCGTCATGGTATGTCCATCCATTGCCTGTGACTTTGCAGTCGGTATGTAGCTATTCAACTTCTGCCCTGACTCCTTAGTTGTATTGACGTACTTTATCAACGTGTTGATAAAGGAAGACTTCCCTGCGCCAGCAGATCCGACAAGCATACAGCAAAATTTAGAGTTTTCCATGATTATGAGATGATGAGGAAACAAGATTTGTTCTCCTTGTCCGACTTTATTTTATTTGAAATACGGCCCTATATATAGGAATTCTTGACATAGTGAATACTATAAGCGTTACACAAACTTATAACATTGCGAACATCAGAATATTGACTGCATAATCATGATATTGCTATGCTTTCAAAATTGTTGCAGGTCACGCCTACAAAGTTATAATTTGCATACAAAGAATATTGCTTAGACCCGCCCCTTTATTAAAACTGCTCACATGTATTTTGATGATATAATGTAGCAGCGACGAGTTTGAGCCTCATTTTACATCGTAATTTTACAAGTACAATGGCTGTAAAAGGTACAGTTGCAGTTTGTTCATTAGCTCGATCCGACGATGAGTATAAGCACTTCATATCAGTTTTGAAAGAACAGTGCGGAGTATGCGTAAAGTACGTACATATATCTAGTAGAATATTGGAAAATGGACACGATTTCTCTCAATACGATGGCGCGATACTGATTCATTCAGTCTACCGGGGCAGAATGTCCCTAACAGACGTAAGCGATGCACGCTATCAAAAACTTCTCCTCCACTGGAAGAATCTCCTCGGTAAGTACCCCAGGATTAAAGGTAATACAAAATGATGGTTTGTGAGTAATGAATTTGGTTCAAATGAACATATCAGGAGCATATGCGGTATTAAGTGATCGTTGTCGCGGTTGAAATCGAGTCTAAAGTGATGAAATTGTAAATAATAAACTTGTAATGTTATATAGCTCCCTCTCAAGGTCAAGATATTAATGTTTCTTGACTAAAATCTACCGTTTGGCTATTCCCGGTTATAATATAGGACATCGACACGAGGCCATTGCTTTGCCACTGAACCATGACTGTACGCAGTGGGGGCTAGGGTAGGGGGCCTGCGGGATCTGAGGTGGAGCAGTACAAGTAGGTACAGTATAGTTTGTTTGGTATCATTTTTCATCAATTTCTCTGCAAGCTTGCATTGTATTTATTATCAATTTATATTCATTTCATGTAGGTATAGCAGGCAGCGCCATTTAAGCTTCATGTTAAATAACAAAACAAAAAATAGAAAACCATGCCCCCTTTACAGCATTGAGGGATATTGACGATACGGAACTAGTCGCTGCAGCGTCTAAAGGTTCACACCCATCCTGGCTTGTCCTCGACGGTGTGAAACCACCACCAGTTCCCCGAGAGAGTGCCGTTATAAATTGCAAGAGATACCGGTAATACACTGTAAAAAAAAAATGGTTCATTGGTAATTTTTACGTATTTTTTCCATGTAGAATTTACTTGAAAACATTAGTTTTGCCACTTACGCACTAAATTTAAGTCTTGCTAACTCAAACTTTCAATTTAGTAGAACATACGTGGAATATTTAAGTAAAATCAAATACATCAGAACTTTAAGTAATTTCAGCTTGTATTAATTTAGTAATTTTAACTCAAAATCAGAAATTATACGTATTACTCAAACAATTTATGTTGATTATTCTTATCTTTTTAAAGTAAGGACCGATGCAGTGCGTAATAGAAATATTAACATAATTTATGAATATTCATTAAGACCAAATTAAACTCTTTTTTAAATAAAACAATTCATTTTTTGTGGTTGAATGAAAATTTAAGGACTTTAAAACATTTACTAATTCATTTAACATGGCTAAGCAAAGACAAGACAATTTTTAATTGTTACCCAGTTCAAAACAAATCAAAACTTGATATTTCAGGAAATTGTCAACCAATTTTCCATTTAAGATGCTACGATCAAGTATATATAAAATTTGGAGCCTTTCAATATGTGTCGAATTGAAGCGTATGTGTTAGTGATTAGTGATTAATCTTAAATAGAAGTAGTGAATGATTAGTGGATGTTACTTGTTAGATTAGATGGGTACCAAATCGTGCAATATGTAATCCTATCATAGTTTTTGTTTTAATTATCTAAAATGATTACAATACTTAAATTATTTACGCTAATGTAACTCGATTTAACTGAGTAAAAATTTATTCAGCAAAATAAGTAAATTCTACTTAAGATGCCGTAGGTAATATTTACTTAATAAAAATAAGGCAATTCTTTTCCTCAATTTTATTGAGTTATTTCGACTATTATTTTTGTACAGTGTACCCACCTTTGCAAGCAGCCTTCATGATTACATCATTTAAAATTGAAAGCGGTCATTGTCGCTTCGCGACATACAGCTACTACTACTATTGAAACAGCCTATATAACATTGAAATTTTAATTTGAGACATAATTTGGTGACTGCTCAAGTACTAACATAATGGTAAACCTACAATAGCTATAAAGCGCTGATCGATGTATCTGGACGTACCACCTCATTTCCGCGTGCCCAGACCAATTCCCGGGGGGGGGGATGGGGGGATGCATCCCCCCTCGCTTGAAGGAGGGGGGATGGCCTGTACAAATATCCCCCCTGAGATTACATAAAAAGAGAGAGAAAAAGGAAGAGGAAGAAAGAAAAAAAAAATTATTGTTTCAATTTCAGCATAATGCATGAGAAATGAATTATTTGTTTATGTATGTATAACTGAATAGCCTACACGTATACAGTATGTCACGATCATTAAGAGTAGTTAAGCGACCTGCGCGAACAAGCACTTCATAAACTTCAGAATAATTTTTCGTTATTTTGCAAGTTATTATTATTGTTCTATCTACCTGGAACAAAGAAAAAGGACAAAGACAACTAGTTTTGCAATTGGCCATGGTATTTATTAGTTGTAATATAGCAACTTTCAATCGTCATTAGACTAGTGGTATAACAAATAATTCAAATGAAAATAGTCTGTTAACCTCACAATGAACAGCAGTTCTCTGGCCTGAGACACGTAGCGTTCAAATAATAAAAACAATTCAACGCAGTTCTCTGGCCTGAGACACGTAGCGTTCCCAAAATAAAAACAAATCGACGCAGTTCTCTGGCCTGAGACACGTAGCGTTCACATAAACACTTTATTGCCTAAAACTGAGGATAACGAAAGCAAAGGCCTTATTGGTCATCCTCCGCCTACAAGCAAAGTGTAAACGGGGTGTAAACAATACTTATTGCAATAAAATAACCCTCATTAGATTAAAACAAATCAACGCAGTTCTCTGGCCTGAAACACATAGCGTTCACCTAATAAATTAAAACCAAATCAACGCAGTTCTCTGGCCTGAGACACGTAGCGTTCACATAATAAAATAAAAGCAATTCAACGCAGTTCTCTGGCCTGAGACACGTAGCGTTCACATAGTAAAAACAAATCAACGCAGTTCTCTGGCCTGAGACACGTAGCGTTCACATAATAAAACCAAATCAACGCAGTTCTCTTGCCTGAGACACGTAGCGTTCACATAATAAAATAAAACCAAATCAACGCAGTTCTCTGGCCTGAGACACGTAGCGTTCACATAAACACTTTCTTTCCTAAAACTGAGGATAACTAAAGCAAAGGCCTTATCGGTCATCCTCAGCCTACAAACCAAGTGTAAACGGGGTGACAACAATACCAATTGCATTAAAATTTCCCATCATTGGCTCGAAGCCTGTTCTCTTGCAAACTGGTATGTTCGACATGTGTAAATTAAAGACAATACCGCGGTTTGGCGGTCAAAATTGTAAGATTTTCTGCCTTAGGACAGGATTCAACAGTTTCAAATAGTACTGTTACAGAAGCACCCAATAAGGTGTGATTGTACCATTTACGTATAAGTAACAACAATATGAATTTTTGAAGTGATGTTCATCATAACATTCCATTTGAAGAAACAAATAAATGAAGGCAGGAATTTGATGACATTGTCCACTATAAACTCAAATGCGGGTGAAACCCGATCTCTCGAAAACCAGACTCTTTTTTGCCAAAAAGGATGTTATAACCAAATCAGACCGTATAAAAAGTTCGAGTTCTGGAAAATGAGATCGGGAAAAGCCCCGCAAGGCCCGTGTAATCATTTTGAACGCGACCAGGCGTAACCCTTGAGAGAGTGGATTGTCGTCAAATTCCCCCTACTAACTCTGTAAAGATAATCGTAAACATGAAAAGTCACTGACCACCTTTGGCGGAGTATGGGGATGGATGGAGGGGAAAATTTGTTAAGTGTGACGACTTCGAAATACCATGGACTGAATGAGGTTTTATTGTCCAAAATAAAACTGCTTTGGGGAGAGGAAAGAGGAGGAAAGTTGAGAGCTGACCGCATGTTTACATTACGGCGACTGGTTTCTTCCCCGTCCAAGGTTTATTGCATCATCAGATTACATCAATAGCCTCCTCTCCCCCATAAATAAAACTTCGTCCCAGGTAGCTGTCAATAAACTATTTTAACTTCCTCTGCGCTGGTTAAAATTAATTATTGTTCTATCTACCTGGAACAAAGAAAAAGGACAAAGACAACTAGTTTTGCAATTGGCCATGGTATTTATTAGTTGTAATATAGCAACTTTCAATCGTCATTAGACTAGTGGTATAACAAATAATTCAAATGAAAATAGTCTGTTAACCTCACAATGAACAGCAGTTCTCTGGCCTGAGACACGTAGCGTTCAAATAATAAAAACAATTCAACGCAGTTCTCTGGCCTGAGACACGTAGCGTTCCCAAAATAAAAACAAATCGACGCAGTTCTCTGGCCTGAGACACGTAGCGTTCACATAAACACTTTATTGCCTAAAACTGAGGATAACGAAAGCAAAGGCCTTATTGGTCATCCTCCGCCTACAAGCAAAGTGTAAACGGGGTGTAAACAATACTTATTGCAATAAAATAACCCTCATTAGATTAAAACAAATCAACGCAGTTCTCTGGCCTGAAACACATAGCGTTCACCTAATAAATTAAAACCAAATCAACGCAGTTCTCTGGCCTGAGACACGTAGCGTTCACATAATAAAATAAAAGCAATTCAACGCAGTTCTCTGGCCTGAGACACGTAGCGTTCACATAGTAAAAACAAATCAACGCAGTTCTCTGGCCTGAGACACGTAGCGTTCACATAATAAAACCAAATCAACGCAGTTCTCTTGCCTGAGACACGTAGCGTTCACATAATAAAATAAAACCAAATCAACGCAGTTCTCTGGCCTGAGACACGTAGCGTTCACATAAACACTTTCTTTCCTAAAACTGAGGATAACTAAAGCAAAGGCCTTATCGGTCATCCTCAGCCTACAAACCAAGTGTAAACGGGGTGACAACAATACCAATTGCATTAAAATTTCCCATCATTGGCTCGAAGCCTGTTCTCTTGCAAACTGGTATGTTCGACATGTGTAAATTAAAGACAATACCGCGGTTTGGCGGTCAAAATTGTAAGATTTTCTGCCACACGAGACATGGCTGCTCAGACATGGATCGCCGCCACACCGATATCGGACGGTATGAATATTCTCATCTTTTGCATAATTGCGAAATGAACTATGAACGTAACAGACAACATTATGTACAATCATTCCTACTTCAGATTAATACAGATCTGAAATTAACTTGTACTGACGTATGTTTCAACATGAGCTCGAACCTCCAATTATCCCTTCCGTAATAGTATACAAACGGAGGCTGAGTTTTATAGGTTACTATGTTACTTCATTAATATGGAGCGCTTATATACTCCTGATACAGTGGGCGTTAAACGGTACATAAGCAACATCATTCTTTATATAAAGTGTTATTATTAGCTAAGGGAGTTCTTTAAATGAAGGACAGTAGGAAGGAATTTAACGCTGATTCCCCAGAAAGCACCTCGTAATGTTCGAAATGAATAATGAAGTAAGTAACCTTGCCAGAAAGGTGCCGACCGTCTATAACGATAAAGTAAAGCTCCGATTTGTTGAAGTTAACTTATGGGTGCGAAACAACCAGTCCTCCAAATCGGCGAATTATAGACAGCGCAACTTGTTAGGAGCCCTGCTGCCTCTGTCTTGTATTTCATGTCTGTCCGGCGGGTAGAAGGATACTAGTCTGCAGGCACAGACCCTAATTTGACACTTAATCAAAAAATCATTGTGCCTTGAGAGAAGTCTAGCCCAGCTACCTACTGGTTGTGTCAGGAGCAGCTACAGTACATGGCCTATGGTAGTCTTATAATGCAGACTCACTTTTACGACTGACCAGGGTTTGTGCTTGCAGACTAGAAGGATACCGGCCGCTTGCACTATGGAATCCCCCAGGACCCAAATGGTGCCTCGTATGGATGTAGAATCCCTTGTCTGGCTCCATAAATCTGTAGACTCTGCAGATTCAAATTAATGGAGAAAAAGGAGAACCCGCAGACAGTAACATGTTCTACATAACATTACCATAAACAAAATGTATTTTGCGATTTATGTTATTCCTCGGAATAAACAACCCCAATTCAGAGCAATCAAATTTTAATTACTGGTACATTATGAATGGTCTGATCACCATACCAGCTAAATCAAAACGTAACAAAATTAGGATGACAATGACAACGTACTAACTAAGTATAACACCCCAAAGTTTTCAAACTTCACCTGCCGGTAGTCTGATATAACCCCGGTATGCCCCAGATACCTATCTGTCATTTTTTGAAGTGTCTGAAAAGCCTGCCATAACAGCGGACGTAGCAGCTCCTATTCGGAAGGAATGGGCCGTGTAATAGTGAGCTGGTAAACCTAAGAATGAAAGCTATGTAGCACCCTGTTGAAAGCTTGCCGGGTTAGGGCAGAACCATCAAATTGCCTAAAGAATGCAAACCCCTGGTCAATACCGGGAGTGGGAACGGGTTGAGGACGGGCTTCCAAATACCCAACAATTGCTTTACCGGGGCACAATGACCTAAATTCTGGAAGCACGATAACGCACCCTCTACCCCGCTGATCCGTTTTTGAAGACCGAATTCAAACGCTAACTTTGCGCTGTGGGGGATTGCCCCGGACGATTACGTCCGCCTCAAACAGGGGTATATGGATCTACCCTGATAAGTGAATTCACCAATGCGTAAAACCTCGAAAAACGCTAATAAAAAGGGGGGGGGGGCAGTGAATAGTTTTGTATGATAGGACGTTTGGCATACTAATGGCAGTGTTGCGAATAATTTATGTAATAAGGGCATGGTAGTGGGGCAGCGCACGTCTAGGCGAGCATGGCGCCTACGCAGTCTTCAACTAATCGCCTTTTAATTGAAAAATTCTGAGTTATATCTTCCCTATTTTGACTGCGCTCATGGAATGACAGAGCTGAAATATATGTAGAGATAGTGTTTGCTGAATACTGGACCAGCTCATGTAAGAAATGAAAAGGGGAACCTGCTCAAAGCCTCAATAGTTGGTGGAGTAGAGGCATTACAAAGTATAATTACTTTGAAACTTCTGAAAAGCTTGCTATTCCGTGTGATAAGTGCGCATAGTGTTATGAGCTCTCGAAGAGCTTAACAAGACGGCACGCTCCCCGCCTAAGCTGCTACCGAGAGGGGTAGGAATGGGGGTCCCTTGTCGCTCGGCATTAAGGGCCAGGTGTCGATAAACGGGACAGAGAATCGGCAATTTCATTGGTATGGCCTGGAACGTACATTACCTTGAACCAAATGTTCCACCTTAAAGGTAAAGACCAGTTTTGGAACCCCCCCCTCTCAAAATAAAAATGAAACGGAAGCTCTTATTACCAATCATGTGAAAGAATATGTTTTGACTAATACGTAATGATACAAATTTTTAGAAACCGCCTACTAATTGATACATTTGGTAAACTATTATATCTATTTGGACCTGATAGATAAAGCGCACGTGTCACGCATCTGTCACGGATCCCCATATAAATCTTTATGTGTATACAGTGCTTGTAACTTTACCGAGACCGGGCTAAATTCCTTATCATTTTGATTTTTCTAGAACCTTGCAGTACACACCGATACTTATATGCTAGATGATCAACCTTTTCTGACCGATTCCACAACGTTTCTTTCGCAATGCAATCGCATGACCATCACTGGTCTCTATCTTTAAACACATTACTACAAAGTGGCGAATGAGCCGCATGATTATCTTGGGATTAGACGATAGCTTGTTAATGACGGCAACTACCGATTGATTATCAGACCAGAAAGTTACTCTCTTCCCATTTAACCGATCTCTCCATAAGTGACCGCCTACAACTATGGGAAGCAGTTGTAGAACGGCAATGGATAAATTCGCCTCCTTTACGTATTCCGGCCACCTAGCTTGAGCCCTGCGTCCTTTTTGAAATAAATGCCTAGCCCAATGCTTGCCGCTGCGTCTGTAAGAGTTGAAAGCCTTTTAGTTTTACCTGACATAGCCTTGTATCAATCTCTAGACCCAAATATGTAATTACTCTCGTAGGACCTTCGGTTTTCTCAAGTGCTAAGGGCACACCGAAATCTTGCACATATTTTGGAAGCAGAGCATGATGCGCTGGCATTCCTCGAAGGAGGAAGCAGCAAAGAAAGAAATCATCCAAGTAATGCAGCACTTGTTCAGTAACAGCTATGCGCCGACAGCAATCATCGAGAAAGGAACTAAAGCGCTCAAACATTGCGCACGAATTCGAGCAAATAACCCATGGGCATGCACCTATCACAATAGAATTTTCCATCAATGCACATACGAGCAAATCAAAATCATTTGGACGTGGACGGGCAGTAATCTAAAGGCAGAGTTGATATCGGCTTTCCCCATAAAAAGACTTATGACTAAGTTTAATAATCATGTCCACTGCTTCGTCGAAACTAGTGTACGAAACGTTGCATTCATCCTTATCTATGCTATCATTTACAGAGGAGCCGCGAGGGGAGGGTAATTGCTGTATTAACCGAAATTCGCCTGTTGCTCGTTTTGGAACAACCCCGAAGGGAGAACAACGAAAATTCGGAAATGGAATAGAAGTAAAGGGGGCTACGATTCTGCCAAGAAGCACCTCCTTTTCTATATTTTGCATAATGATTTGATGATGAAGAATTGCAGACTTGAGATTCTTACAACTTATTATGTATCCCTGTAATGGACGCCTTGCGGTTTGGCGCCCGCAGTATAAAATTGGCGCTCGCAGGGGAAAATATAAGGCTGCGAAGTATACGTATCAATATCATCAATTGCCATTACTGGCCATGACTCACCATTGTCGCCGCCGTCCTGCCTTCCGGGCCCGGGCGGGGACGACAGGCAGCGCATCGTCGTTGTGGTACTGGCAGCGGGCAGGAGGAATTGGGCAGGGGGCCTAGCCTTTGACGCCCTCCTCTTCCTCGGCTTGGCCGTTGTTGTCGTCTTCTACTTCGTCGCAGCTTTTGCTGTCACCCTCTGAATTGAATTGAAGCCTAACCTAACACGCTTTAAACCTCGACGTATTAATTGACTCAAATTAGGCAACGTGAAAGGTAGGTAAAGATTGTCAATCAGCTAGAGCTGAAACTTATTAAAGTCAGAAGCACGGTAGTTCATCTATCCGACGATATTACGTTAAAACTTGAACTCACTGCTTAAACGCGGGCGAATATGAGCAAAAAACCACGAAGGAAGAGCGAAAATTTGTTAAGTGTGACGACTTCGAAATACCATGGACTGAATGAGGTTTTATTGTCCAAAATAAAACTGCTTTGGGGAGAGGAAAGAGGAGGAAAGTTGAGAGCTGACCGCATGTTTACATTACGGCGACTGGTTTCTTCCCCGTCCAAGGTTTATTGCATCATCAGATTACATCAATAGCCTCCTCTCCCCCATAAATAAAACTTCGTCCCAGGTAGCTGTCAATAAACTATTTTAACTTCCTCTGCGCTGGTTAAAATTAATTATAGCCCAGACGTAAAGTGCTGCAAGTTATTATTATAGCCCAGACGTAAAGTGCGCCAGCGCGCGAGCGCTTAAAAAGTGCAATCATGTACAGTAGATGCCCCCCCCCCCCACTCAGTGTTATTTAGGGTACGTGTATACTCGTTCCCTCCCTTTGAAAGCACCCACCCTATCTCAGGACTGCCAACATTTCTGAATCCCCCTTTCGCCGGCTTTTCGCTGGCTTTTCCTGCCTTGGAGACCCCCCCCCCCCAAAAAAAAAAAAAAAAAAAAAAAAAAAAATCCAGAACACTGCTAAATGTACCACCCCCTCCCCCTCCCCAATTTCAGGTGAGCTCTAGTCGATCGAGGGGGACTGGGGGCCAATGTTTTTACTTTTCAAAATGAAAAATCCTGAATGAGCTTTCAAAGCTATCACGAATTTCAGGAATATGATCCCGGGATTTGATCAATTTTTCTATGATATTCAATATATTTTATAACCCCCTTTTTACATTTCTCAGGAGTCCAAAGAGAGAGAGAAAAAAAAAACCCACCCCCTTTTTAAAGAAATCTCCGGGTGAAAAGTCAAATACACCCCCTTTTTTAAATTCTCGGTCCGGATTTTGTCACGCGAAAAAGTACCCCTTTCCTGGAAATTTGAGGAACGCGCACGCGGTCCCTCCGACCCCAAAGTGTGTGTGTGGGGGGGGGGGGTAGATGAAGACTGAAGTTCCAGACCTGGCATGTTCAAGGCTTACAGTGGACGTTTGTCTCTTCAGTTATTCTTATTATTTTTATATTTGAGAAAGAATTTGGCTGAGGAAATTAAAGAATTCATTCAATTTAATTAATAAACACAGTACATGTATCATCATATGAATTCCAGAAACATTTTTTAAGAGGTGTGAAAACTGTCAACGCATCTGATTGAGAGTGACAAATAATACGGTAACTGTTGCATTGCCCAAGTCCTACTCGATGGTTGTCATTTGTTCACACCTAAAACGAGGGGATGATATTTAAGGGCTGCAATACATGTGATGTTTGTGTAGGTCTATAAATGAATTAATTTGTTGTTTATATTGAATGAATTGAATTGAATTGAATTCAGATAAATAGGGCATAATAAGAGTCGAAAATGGTGCAACGAATCGTCTTCTTTCTGTAATAATTAAATCGAACGTCTAAGCTATTCGCGCTTCGCGCGGGAAGGGGGAAACTGAATTCAGACAAGGATTAAGAGTATAGAACAGTACACCCAATCGTTTGCTTTCTCTAATAATTGAAGAAAACGTCAGGGCTTCCGCGCTTCACGCGAGAGGGGGAAACTTAATTCAGATAAATAGGGCTTATTAAGAGTCGAAAACGGTACATCGAATCGTCTGCTTTCTCTAATAATTTAAGGAAACTTCAAAGCTTCCGCGCTTCGCCCGAGAGGGGGAAACTGAATTCAGATAAATAGGGCCTATCAAGAGTCAAAAACGGTGCAACGAATCGTCTTCTTTCTATAATAATTCAATCAAACGTCTAAGCTTTTCGCGCTTTGCGCGGGAAGGGGAAACTGAATTCAGACGAGAATTAAGAGTCGAAAACAGTCACCAAATCGTAATAATTTAAGAAAACGTCAAGGCTTCCGCGCTTCGCGCGAGAGGGGGAAACTGAATTCAGATAAATAGGGCTTATTAAGAGTCGAAAACGGTACAACGAATCGTCTGCTTTCTCTAATAATTTAATTAAACGTCAAAACTTCCGCGCTTTGCGCGGGAGGAGTAAACCGAATTCAGACAAAGATTAAGAGTCGAGCACGGTTTAACAAATCGTCTACTTTCTCTAATAATTTAATGAAATGTCAAAGCTTCCGCGCTTCGCGCGGGAGAGAGAGCAGGTCGAGAGAGGGAGAAACTGAATTCATACAAGGATTAAGAGTCGAGCACGGTTCAACGAATTGTCTACTTTCTCTAATAATTTAATAAAACACCAAAACTTCCGCGCGGGAGGGGGGGGGGGGCGGGGGGGGGGGGAACTGAATTCAGACAAGGATCAGTTGAGAATGGTACAGCAAATCGTCAACTTTGTATAATAATTTAATGAAACGCCAAAGCTTTCGCGCTTCGCGCGTCAGGGGGGGGGGGGCGGGAATTCGTTCAGACAAGGGTTAACAGTCGAGAACGGTACAATAAATCGTCTTCTTTTCCTAATAATTTAAGGAAACGTTTAAGCTTCCGCGCTTCGCGCGGTAGGCCTATCACCCGCACCCCTCTAATGAGCGCGCTTCGCGCGCTCTTTGAGTGATTCGCCTGCTTACTACCGCCCCTTCCTAAAATGAGATCCTAGCTCCGCGCCTGCATTAAAATATATTTAGTTATGATGCTGACTAAGTTTACGAAGTAATTCGTATATTTATGTCGTCGAAGAAAATGACCATTTGCGCATACGCAGCTGTCAGTATTTCGAAATATGTCCAATTCTTTTACTTCATGGTTGTCAAATTTGGCATGTGCGTGCATGTATGTATGCACGTATAAATTTATGTAAATGTGCTTGGGTATGTGTGTGTTTGTTGTTTGTTCGTTTTTGTGTGTGTGCGTGTGCGTGTGTGTGTGTGCGTGCGTGTGCGCGTGTGTGTGTGTTGTTGTGTGTTTGTGCGTGCGCGATCGCGCGCGCTTGCGTAAATTAGTGTGTGCGTGTGCTCGTGCTAGTATGTGATGGCTATTTCTATTTCGTTTATTTCCATTTCCAACAAAATAAATAAAGTACATGGGATTGCATTGTACATAGTAAAAGAATGAAACTTAACAATATATTTGTAATTGGTCCACAGTGTACAACAGGCTATCGCCGATCATCCCCCCTCCCCCTACTCCTCAGTACGGATTTACGCCCCTGCATACAGAAAATAAGGATACGATTGGGGTGCAGACCTACGCGTATTTGGCATAGGGTGTTGCTATTGTAGCAGAATTGCACCCCCATTTCTTAGTATGTAGTAAATGATGTTATGGATGTGTCCGGTGAATAATCGCCGTGAGGTTGATTAGGTATATATTAAAATTCACATTTACATTACAGACATTACGCTTCAATAATTTAAATATTACCATGTTATTACAAACAATTAAATCTAAAGATTTCTGGAACATTACGTGAATAATTGTCGTGAGCATGATTAGGAATATTTTTAACACTTGCATTTACATACGACAAATTCGACAAAATAAACAATCTTACACAATTTATTAAGTCAATCAGCTCTATCGGTTTATCGATTCATTGGGGGGTTAAGGGTTGGGTACAAGTTGTAAGACTCAAAATATTCTCGAGAACTTGATGAGTATAATTTGATTATTTATGTTATTAAGATAGTATGACCTAAAACATATGAAGATTTCTGCAAAAACAACGTTAATTAACCAGTAAACACTTTTCGCCGATCTTGAAGACACATCTCACTGATAGAAGGCGGCGAGATGTCTTTACTAGACTCGCATCGCCAGGTGAGATTTGTCTTAGAGACAGGATTTCATGCAGACACATCTCGCCGCCAGCATTGCCTACAAGCACTTGTGATTGCATTTATTCGTAGTAAAGAATATTTTAAAAATACGACGCGATTTGTTCGTATATTTGCTACATACATTTTTATTTTACACAATGTATGACAAATGGGACGAAACATTTTGTCGATAAGACTAGGCTTTTAGTGAATAACGGGACGTTTTTCCTCACAAATTAGGCACAGATCAATCAGTTTTACATTTTGGTTGTAAATGATCCATTCAATCCTGCAGGTAGAGATCGTGTTGCAGTCATCGTCACTGGGGTGATGGAGGGAACCAAAGACCTGGAGGAACGTTTCAAGGAGAAACAACCCACTGTAAGTGAGTGTTCAGCCCATGTTCTGTTCTGTGAAGCTGGGGATCCTATGAATGATGACCATGCGGCCATCACTATGAAGTCCTTCGTGGGACTTTTGCCAGACCGACCTAAAGTTCGTAAAGTGCAGGCTAAACTCTCCAAGGCGACCACAAAACTTAGTGAAGATAGCAGCGACAAAGAGACTGTGACAATTAAAGCTAAGAAGTTGAAATGTGCAGGAATCGATGTGAAAAACGGCAAAGACAAAATCCATGTTGAACTCATCATTTGCGCTGAGGGGTCTACAAGAAAAACCCTTCTGAAGACCCTAAGCGAAGATGATTTGAAAGATGAGGCAGATTTTATAATTTTCCAGCAGAAAGTAGGTGAGTATAACTAAAACATGTAAAATTATTTAAAACATCTGCAAGAGCTTTACCGAAACTCGTATATTAAAGTCATGTGTTCAACGTATATTCATAACGACTGGTGCATCTCCCGGTCGAAGCGTGTCATCTTTCCCGATCCTTTTCGATGTTTTCTAAGTTAAGTAATATTGATGATGATAATGAATTCTGGTTGTCGCCTATTTTGATGTTTTTTGTAATGGTATTCATAATTATTTACTCTTATAATTTGTATTGTGTGTTTTAGTGTATTTGTACCAGATGAAATTTATATAAGGGCCCCACTACTTACGTATATTATCAAGATAAACTGGCAAAGCTACTTGCTCATTCCCAATAGATATTGTAAAAGCCTGACGGATGATATATATTCAGTCGTTGATTTTACCTTTCTAAAGTTATTTCCGTTACATAATTGAGTTAAAATGTACCAACAAATAAACAAATATCGTTTGGTATATTTTAGATGACTGGGAACTACTTGAAGCCAGGTCCATTACCAGTTTCGATCCGTCATCGAAGTTGATACACTGTGCCGTTTTCATCTTCAAGTAAGCAAACTGTCATTATTTTGTGTACCTTTTATTTCATTTCATTTATTTATTTAATCACGGTAGCTCGCTTCCGCCTAAATGGCTGTTTTTCGTGAATTAAATAATAATATGTATATGTTCTTGTATGTATATATTTTTTTATACGGAAAATAAAACCAAACCAAACCTAACTAAGACAGTTTAGCACAACACCTCTTCAATATCATGGTTTTTTCTGGTTTCCTGAAGTTACCTTCTTCAACTGTCTTCACACTCCAAGTTTCCGAAAATTAAACAATTGCTGTTCTAACTCAAGCCTGATAATAATAATAATAGCTAGTTCTTATATAGCGCTTTGCAGGACCGAAGGCCCTCTCAAAGCGCTTTACAGATATATTACCCCGGTCATCGGATTCACGCGGACCTTGTGACCCACAGTCGGGTGACATGTCCACTCGTCCACGACACCTCTAATGGATCTTGCCTTTTATGCTCATCGTTAACCTTCTACCAGCTAGGTCCGAGGCCAGCTTATTTAACTTCAACAACTTTAACTACAACAAGCGGTGTTCATGTGTTTTTAACAGAATGATATGTAAAATAATGATTAAATCAAAATAAAGCAATGGGGGTTTGGATCATTAAAGATGATAACGTGCTAAACCCATGCGGGAGTAATAGCAATGGAGCACTAGGTGTACCAATGTGCCAGACATGAGAGCCATAGAAGGTTCCACTATTACATTATTATATCACCCTGTTCATTTCCATATGTGGTATCTTTTACAGGAATGGAGTTCCACAACATTTCACCGAAGGCGAATTCAAAGTATTCGAAGAGATCATAAACGGTGCGTATCTTTATTTCCCCATTATTTTATTTATTTGTTACTACCTGATTTAACCATAATGATAATCATTAGAACCGTGTTACCTAGAAGACCTTTATAACATTTCTTTTCTGACGCAGTATCTAATTTACAAAAGAAAATCCAAGTAACCTATAGTGATCTACATGTCCAATTAGAGAACCATTTATTTGACTATCCTATTTCCCGTGAAATAGAACTTTTCGATCACTGGTTTAAACAAATCCCTACAATAAAAATTCTGTCTCTTGCCGATTATTTATCTTTCTTTTGTTTTCTAAATGAAAAATGGGGTTGTTTTATTTTTAACCAATAAACACCTTCAAACCTAAGACATTTATAATAAATCAAAACAGATGTTCATTTATTTAAACAATCTATCAAAGTGATTGGGTTGTTCTTTTTAAATTGATATAACATTGTCTAGAAAAGAAAAGAAATCTGAGGGACTTTCAGTGTCAAATCATTCATTAGGGGTTTAACTTTACTCAGTTCAAATTGTCCTGACTTTGGTATGCAAGGGTTATGATGTGCTAAACCTATTACCGAATACTTAAAGACCCTGTTAGAACTGAAAAATGAAATAGATGAATTATTTATCAACAGTAAGCTTATAAGCCACTACGACTATGTGCTCCGGTAGCTATTACAGGCTTCCTGATGAATATGGGTCGGTAATCACCAGTCTTGGTTTTGTCTCCCTCCTGAAATACTTGAAAGATGTTGGTCTTTTCCAGTCGCAGTTATTAGCTGACCACTTTGGATTGACTGATTATGAGCAAGAACAGCAATATCTTCACAATGTACTTTTTCAGAAGAATAGAAGGAGTGTTGTCAGGAACCTATACTTTACAGTATAACATCTTCTTTAGGACCTTCTTAACCCCGCTGCTGTTTATTTTTTAATTTCCTGCAACAGCGAGTATTGAGTTGGAAGGATGGTGGGGGAGAAGGGGGTCATTGGGTTCTCTAGTGAAGATAGAGTAACTCAAATTTTCTACCAATAATTTCTTATTTTCTTATAAACACATAGTACAGAAATAAGCTCATAAATTCATTTCCCCGTTTGAGAAGATTTTTGGAGAGGCCTTTTTCCAGGGTAGAAAACCTCTATTCTAATATAATTTAGATGATTGGGCTGAAACACAAAATTTAACATTTTACCTTTAAAATCTGCCTTTTCGGCCAGGGTAGAGTTAAAAGGTGTGTGTTATGACATGGACTGACCTTAGGGATTTCCTTCTTCCTTTTTCCTAGGACTATGTTGACTTTGCACCAAAATAGAATAGGACTCTTTTAAGCTTTCACCCCCGCGTTTAAATAAGATATGCCAAAGTTTTAAACCAACTGCACATTAATCGATAATTTTTTTCCCTGCAGGTACCAGTTTTAGATGCAATACTACCAAATCAATTAATGTAAAACGTTCTTTTGTTCATATTCAGGACGGACAAACCATACAGACATAGAAGTTAGCGGGAAGGCCGATAAATCTTGTCTTCAGCAGCTGCTAAATGTTTTCCTAGAGTGCACATACAATGATCATATTGTCACGGTTTCTTCGGGGGGTGCACAAAAGGCAAGCTCTTTCTCAGTAAATCAAACTGAGAGAGAAAGGGAGCACCAGTATGAGGCAACGCTGAAGAAAGAAGCAAGAGGTCGCATCCAAATACTTAATCGAACTATAAGAACGCTTAAACAAGAGCTTAGTTGTAAAGAGGATGAACTAACCGCATGCGAAGAAAATATCAGCGTAAAACATTGTGAACAAAAAAGAATCGAAAGTCATGTTGATGCAATTCAGAAAAATCTGGGGAGAAAAAATGAAGAGTTGCAGTCTTTCAACGAAAATATAGAAAAGGCGCAACAAAAACTAACTGAAACACGTAAAGGATTGCAAACCGAGGACAATGCATGGAGGGCAAAAAAGGACCTAAAGCATATACACGAGAAAAAAGAGCAAGAATTAAAGGAGCGAGAAAATCTAAGGAAGACAGCAAGCAAATTGCATGACAGGGAAAGTGCAGTAATGGAGGCAGAATATCAAATGACGAAAAGAAAAGAGAAAGAGTCACTAGAATCAGAAAGCTGGGAAAATGCATTAAAGGAGGCAATCGAGGACCTGAATCAAGTACAGGAGAAAAAAGAGGAAGTGTTACGTAATTTAGAGGGCTTAAAGAGTGACGTAAAAAAGGCAACAACTGAATTAGTTGACCTGCAAAATTCAATAAGGGAGGGAAACGAGGACCTAGATGAAATACATGAGACAAAAAAGGAAGTGTCACGTAATCTAGAGGGCTGGAATAGTGAAGTAAGCAAGGCATCAAATCATTTTTTGGACCTGGAAAAAGCAACAAGGGAGGCAAATGAGGAACTAAAACAAATACAGGAGAAACAAGACAAAAGGTCACGTAATTTAGAGGACTGGAAGAGTGACGTAAGCAAGGCATCACATAAATTTTTGGACCTGAAAAAAGCAATAAGGGATGCAAACAAGAAACTGAAACAAATACAAGAGAAACACGAGGAAGAGTCACGTAATTTAAAGGGTTGGAAGAGTGACGTAAGCAAGGCAGCGGCAAATGAATTATGTGACCTGCAAAATGCAATAACGGAGGCAAACAAGGAAATAAAACAAATACAAGAGAAACAAGAGGTAGAGTCACGTAATTTAGAGGGCTGGAAGAGTGACGTAAGCAAGGCAACAAATAATTTATTTGACCTGCAAAATGCAACAATGGAGGCAAAGAAGGTACTAAAACAAATACTGGAGAAAAAAGAGGAAGAGTCTCGTAATTTAGACGGCTGGAAGGGTGACGTAAGCAAGGCAGCAACTGAATTAGTTGACCTGAAAATTGCAATATGGAAGGCGAAAAAGGAACTAAAACGAATACAGGAGACAAGTGGGGGGCAAGTGTCAGAAGAATTACATGACCGGGAAAATGAACCAAGGAAGGCAAAAAAGGAACGAAATAACGGTAAAGAAAGGGCTGAACGTGAGAGCACGTCCTCAGAACCAATGAATTGGTCGTATACGTAGAAGGGGACTTTTAGTCGGCTAAGTAAAGAACGTTGCCAGATGTCGGAGAACACTATTAATCTTTTTTTCGTTACTTTTTTTGTCAAGTTAGCTCAAAAGATAAAGGTGGGATGAGGACTTGCGGAATAAAAAAGGAAGGTGCAACGAAAACTTAATGAAACAAGTAACGGATTTCAGAAAAAAGAAAATGCAGTAAGGGAGGCAATTAAGGAACTAAATCTAAGTCGGGAGAAAAAAGGGCAAGTGTCAACAGAATAACATGAGCGGGAAATATACCAAGGAAGCCAACAAAAAGAAACGAAATAAAAACTGTTTTCAATGCGGTGAGGAAAGGGTTGTAAGTGAGGCGCGTCCTTAGAAACATTGGGTTGCCCTGTAGACTGCGGTTGTTAAAGTTTTAATTTTTAATTAGATCAAAACGACATTACCTCACAAATATATGGGTATAAAGTTGATTCTTGGACGAAATAGCTACAGGCTGTTTTGGCCATTGGACTAAGTGGTTCTCAGACAAAATGATAATTAAACAAAGTGTTTCTTTGACAAACGTTAAATGGCGAAATAATGTTAATTAGGTGAGACAGAATGATGTTGCACCATATGACGATGGGACCGATGGCATTGAACCAAATGGAATCGGTAAACGTGCAGGTACCATCTCCCAAAATAAATTTGGAAGGATGAGCTCTCTATAGTATTAGAGGGACAGGGGGAACTGCATACGCCACCAGTGAGTTCCAGTTCAATCATTGTACCATATTTCTAGCTCCAAAATTATCGCATAGATTTTCTCGAGCTAAACTCACGGCAGATTTAATATCCTGTTTACATATCCGATAAAAATCGTGTTCGGATTACATAATGTGATAAAATGTTCATATATTTCGATGGATGATATAAGACAAGGCTACAGAAAGTAACTACTTTTTTTAATGGAAATGTGAGCGTTTTTGGGGCACAGTGTGAGCTACGAACGTGATTGGACAACATATTTAGTTATATCACCTACATACAAAATTGCTTATAATGTCAATGTGCGGTTATGTCGGAACAGAATGAATTGATTGTAGTATTGTTTTATATGTTATTATTTCATTTTTCAAAAGATTCCTGCAACTTGTTTTCAATAAACCTGCTGTTATTTGTAGCATGTTAGCTTTAAGTATTCCGGCTAATTTTTATAGCGCATGTCACATAATGATAAAACGTCTGTATGTGCTTCCAAAGTAATACGGATATTATTAACCTGGCTTTAGCTCCGGCAACAATCATACTAGGTAGCCACTTACTCCACCTAGGTGAACTTTGGCAAATACGGAATAAGAGTTTGCCAAGGAGCATTGCTGCGTCAGGGATTCGAATCCCGTACCTTGTGGTACGCAGTCCGGGGACATATCCACTAGAATTCAAGTCTTTTGTCTATAAATTAATTGAAAATATATTCTTTTAATATATACGCAACACGTTGACTTTATATAGTAACCATGGAATGCTGTAGCTTGCAGTAATTACAACCCAGTTTGGGGATGAAATGATATATTTCAAGGTAAAATTGTCGGATAAGTTAAATAACTATACATGTACAGTATAATGTCAGGAAATGTATAAATGCATAATGTTAACAACAACCTTGATCTGCTTATATTTAATTAGAACTGAAGAATGAGGTCATGTTCTGTTCTTTTTCGCCCTCCTTCTTCTACTTGTCTTTGTACAATTAGCGTTTACAAGCAGCAATACTATTTGGTATATATTTGTATATAGCACAAGTTCAATTTAGATGATGAAATGTACATTAAGAAAACTCCTATTCATAATTATTATATGATTCCTATGCTCGCCTGTGGCCACAAACTTTGTTGTTTGTTTGTTTCACTAAATATACTTATTCATGTATTAATTCTATTAACGGAACATATGAGATTACTTATTAACCCGTCGCCACAACTGAATTTTCACTTTCACTCATCAAAGCTCATGCAAACACGCCATTGGATTAAAGGCAAATGCAGCAGGTACAATGGTATCTTTTTAGTAATATTTACTTGACTACGTTGTCAGAGTTTGTGTGTATGTTATTGTTGTTTACATCGTACTTCGGGGTAATTGTGTTTCTCTCTTTACATTATATCTGTCATATTCTTACCTGATATATAAGTACGTACATATATATATATATATATGTTTTTTTATTTAAGCATTTATACTAGTAAATGTAGTGTAAAGTATTCCATTCGAATTAAGAGAATTAATTCATAGTCCTAAGAGTGACAATATGGACTTGCGGTTCTCCGTCATTATAATCATAATCGAAATGCGTTCAAGATTTGTTTACTCTTATCAATTTTGAAGTCTTCATGATCAATTTGTGTGAGTTTGTATCTATTGATGTACCCATGTTGTAGTTGTTATTTTCATCAACTGAGTAAATCGCAATAATCATAAAAAATATGTTTTAAAAGACTAGTCATATTGTCTACTTTTGGATGGGCAGTGCTGTGAATAAATATCCTGTTGTTCCATGTGGTATGCTTTGTTATTCGGTTACTTATTCTACTCTACAGACTTATGTCGTGCATCTATGAATATAATATATAATGATGTCATAATGTATAATTCAACATGTTTCTTGCAAGAATTATTATTGAGATATGTGTACTATTGATGGAAGTGATCATGGCACTTTCGATCTATGTTTGTCTATAATGAAGGTAGGTTTACACTACCAAAAGCTCGATAGCTAAATTTAAATTATATATTAAAAGTTATAACGGTATATATAACGTTATTGGTTCCAAGGAATTCATCATCCTACGTGTTGTTTTATTGTGTGAAACGAAGCATATTATTACTTCGATTAATTTTTTAGATAATGATTCGCATGAATGAATACATTTAAATTTTAAAAAAATTATATATATGTACATAACGTTTTAATGCGTGAATGAAGAATAATTCTTTCAGAAAATATTAGATAATTCCTGTAACTTCTGCGTCGGTTTCGTTATCCATAACAGTCATGTAGAAGGGTGGATGTTTCGATTTAAATACATATAAGCGATTGAATGGCAACTACATTAAAATGTAGGGGTCTACATGGAAAGTTGATCATTTATATAAGTCGGCAGGGACTAGTAGCCTACTCGGAAAATACACTTAAACTCTAATAGACTGCGCCTCAACCACCCCAAATAAAAGGTCAGTAGACAACGGAATATCTATGAAACGTTTACCATTTAATATTGGAAGAATATACAAATTAAAAGTTATTATCTGTATCATTCCCCCCCCCCCCCCCCTTCTGAAATGGTTACATTTTTATGGAATTTCAAGAGAAAAAAGTACATAAACAACATGCATTATAATTGGCCATTTGCGAGTTTGAACGCGTAAGATCACCTTCTTATTTGAATGAATTAAGGTACGTGTGCTAGACGGAATGAATTTGAATTTCCATTACGATAAATAAATTAACCGAAGTACAACTTTGATCTACTGTCTCCACCGAAAATAGTCTTTGCGCTAAAGTAAATGAGCGTTTTTATCAAATTGGGAAAACAGTAATTTCTTGAAAAAATTAATTAATTTCCCACTAATTGATACCAAATATTTTGCAACTGTTAAAGTATCATAAACATGGACTTAAAAACATGTTAAACAAGTTGTTTAGGAATCCAAGTGGTGGAAAATGTTGAAAAATAGGCTACATAAGATCAATTATATTATTTCACATTTTCCATAAGCTTTAACAGAGCCAATTATACACATGCCTCTAAGCAATTTGTTACAAAGACGACCTGTGATAAATGCAAATAAATTACATTCCAAAGTATAGTAGCTATGTAACATGCAATATATAGGAGGGTTCTGATTTATTAGCATAGAAGAAAGAAATAAACAGAGTGAGTTAGTGAAATAGGGGGATAAAGAGAGGTAGCAAGAGAAAGATGGAGATAGAAAGCCAGAGAGAATCAGAAGGTGAAAGAGAGAGAGAGAGAGAGAGAGAAAGAGAAAGCATATGGGGCAGGCTTTCAAGTTGGAATATATATTATTGTAGTACGAAGATTCCTTGGAAAAATTTAAAATAATATATAAATATATATATATATATATATATATATATGAAATAAGATAAAAACAGAGTAAAATCTCTTCTGGTATTAGACTCAAATAATATCTGTATTTTAAATGGGCAGGGCTTTAAAATAGATAAGAATATCATGCAGTGGGAAAATGTACTTTGAAATAGTAAAGAATGATGAAGACGGCATTCATGTAGATGTATATTGTTAAATCAAGATATTTCCTGTATGTTTTTGGAGACATATGACCTTCAGCACTCAAATGTCGTATTACAAAGAAAGGAAAACAAATTAGCGACAATTTGCAACATACTGAGCTTATTGAAATTTAAATATTAATTGTAATGAATCTTTGCTCTCGAATAACTAAAAAAAAATGTTCACGGCTTCACTTACCCCCCCCCCCCCCCCCCACCCACCCTCGGAAAAAAATTCTGCGTACGCCCCTGTAGTCAAGTGTGTTGCACAATGCATATTAGTTTGCATTAAATATCTTATGATTTTTTCGAAATCCAAATTATTTCAAAGATGTATATAGAAGGGCAAGCATGTTTTCTACGATAATTTTGAATGACATTGAAAAACAAAAGACCTGCTGTAACAGTTGAGTCAGGTGCGTACGCATGGTTATTTCGAAGGGGGGGTACAATTTGAAGGGTGTACAATTTGAAGGGAGGGGGGTAGGTCACCTTTTTTTTTTTTGGGGGGGGGTGGTTCCTTCAAGACACACACACATAACAAATTTGAGGGGGGTTCGACCCCAACCGCCTCCCCCCCCCCCCCCCCTCCCCCTGCGTACGCGCCTGAGTTAAGTAAAGGCATGTTTTGACGAAGGTAGTTGCGAAATTATAAGATCATGTACCGAAGAACGTTGAGCAATATCTTGAAAGTCAGTTCTGAAATGTGTGATCCCAAGGTAACAATTTGGTAAACTATTACTTGTCCTACAAAGAGAAGGCTAGAATATCAAAACATTTTAAAACATTAGCACGACCGATTATTGTTTAAAGGGAAATACAGGCATTATTAAGAAGTTCATCTATCTGAAAGTAGAAAAATAAGAGAAACAGAATGGTGAATAGGTTTGGAAGGAAAACAACCGAGATCAGCCAAATAAACCTTTAGGTCAGTCAGGAACCCTATGCCTTTTTCAAGCCTATCGCCTGTCTGATTATCAAGATATTTTTGATTGGAATTCGAAATCAAATTTTGCGTTTTCATTACGCTTCAGGATATTGGGGAAAAAGAGTATGGTAAAACCGCTCACTCAAAGATGTTTACTTTTTTGAGGCACTTCATGATCATTTTGAAGCGCAATTGTGTCAGGGCTTCAATATTTACACCATATCACTGCTAACACGTAGGGCCATGAATCTCAAGTTTAACATTGTTAAATGATGCTTTTAAGCATTTAAGCAGAATGTTGGACCATGTAAAGAGAGAGGACAATTCTAAAATAATCCCTGATAATGTAATCACGATCATGACAATTTGGGGGTATATACCAATGTCTAATAAAAGTGTACATTCGTATCGATGTTTCCCTAGGTAAATTTCGGTTATTACTCCAGAAAGTGCTCCCTTTTGGGGTGCCCCTCTCCCCACTTTGGCAGATGCCCCGCCGCCCCTGGTTATAAACAACACATTATAAAAGTTTTTTATTTTTTTGGTTATTTACACTTTTGCGTGGGTTGGGGAATTCAGACGGAGATTTTATCGTTGTTTCGCAATATTGATATTTGTTTGTACTTCCTGATTCCGTTTGCACGCGTTGCAGTTATGACAACACACCCTATCTCAAGACACGCCTATTGCACTGCTTACTAGCCTGCACGCTCTTTGGCCAAGTAGGGGTAAATCACTATCGACAAACTCTAATTTCTGGTAATTCGGCGTATCCTTCCGCTGATTCATTAGAATTTAAAAAAAAAGGAATTCACCAACAGTTGTATGGATATTAAAATGAGCATACATTGCTGACTGAAAATCAGTTTGGTTTTTTATCCTTTCACTCAACCAATTGTTGCCTTCTTGATATTCCAGAAAACATACCTCGAAACATGAACTTTTTCATAACACGTGGTGTATTTTTAGATCTTGGAAAAGCATTCCATGTGATACCTCATGATAAATTGCTTTAAAAATGTCATCATATAGTATAATTGGTTCAACTCGTATATGAAAAACAGAATTCAAAGTGTCTTGATTAATATGGTATTTTAAGTGAATCGTTTGTTTTAAAAACAGCAATTCCTCAAAGTTCTACTCTTGGGACGTTAATTTCTAGCATATAATATAAATGATATTTGCGAAATGAATTTAGGCCATTAACAAAACTCTGATAATTTGATGACGATACCGTTATATTTTGTAAAACAAAAACTCAGAAGGAATAAAAATATTCATTACAATTTCAGCGTAATATGATAACTGACTGGATGGAAAGAAATGGAATGGAGATGAATGTTGACGAAACAAAAATAGTGATATTTGGCTCCGTTACAAAGATACATCTATAGCTTCGATATTTCATGTAACAATTTGTAACTGTAGACAAAATTAAATAATCCAAAGTATGATGCATAAGCAGTTTCTTGGACCATGTAAAAAGAGAAAAAATATTGAAAATATCCCTGATAGTGTAGTCTCAATCATGACAATTTAAGTATATATATATACCAATGTCTAAAAATTATATATTTTCGTTTTGATGATTCCCTTGGTAGGTCCTCCTTTTATTCCAGAAAGTGCCCCCCCCCCCTCTTGTGTTCTCCCTCCCCTCCCCTCCCCTCCTTCTTCGAAGAACGCTCTTCCGCCCCTGCTTATAAACTACACCACAATATAACATATCTTTTTGTTCCTACCCCTGTAAGTGGGTGTGGGAATTTCCGCTGGGATTGTATCGCTGTTTTGCAATAATGATATATATAACAATTCGTGAATCTGTTTGCAGCCGGCAGTTTGCACACTGTGCATTTTTTGTATTTGTTTAATTTAAAGTGTCTCAATTAATATAGAATTTTAAGTGAATCGCTTGTTTTAAAAACAGCAATTCATCAAAGTTCTACGCTTAAGACGTTAATTTCTAGCATATATATAAATGATATTTGCGAAATGAGTTTTAGGCCATAAACAAAACTCTGATAATTTAATGATGATACTGTTATATTTTGTAAAACAAAAATTCAGAATGAATTACAATTTTCATTACAAATTCAGGCTAATATGATAATTAACCGGATGGATAGATATGGAATGTACACGAATGTTGACGAAACGAAAATAATGTTTATTTGGCTCCGTTATAAAGATACATCTATAGCTTCGATATTTTATGTAACAATTTGTAACTGTAGACAAAATTAAATACTGCAAAGTATGATGCTTAAACAGTTTCTTGGACCATGTAAAGAGAGACAAAATATTGAAATTATCCCTGATAATAATAATAATAATATAATAATAATAATAGCCTAATAGTCCACTCCAAATTTTATTAAACCGAAACGGAAATTCTTTTTGCCCAATTGATCGTAAGCCCGGCAGCCACTGAGCAGCGCCAGATCGACGTTGCTCTATCCCTAGTCTCAATCATGACAATTTAATTATATATATACCAATGTCTAAAAATTATAAATTTTCGTTTTGAAGATTCCCTTGGTAGGTCCTCCTTTTATTCCAGAAAGTAACCCCCCCCCCTCTTGTGCTTTCCCTCCCCCTCCCCTCCCCTCCCCTCCTTCTTCGAAGAACGCTCTTCCGCCCCTGCTTATAAACACCACATTATAACATGTCTTTTTGTTCCTACCCCTTGAATGAATTGAATGAATTTTAGGCCATTAACAAAACTCTGATAATTTAATGATGATACTCTTATATTTTGTAAAACAAAAACTCAGAAGGAATTACAATATTCATTACAATCTCAGCCTTATATGATAATTGACTGGATGGATAGAAATCTAATGTATATAAATGTTGAATAAACGAAACTAATGATATTTTGCTCCGTTAAAAGGGTAACAAATTATAACATCGATATTTTTGGTAACAATTTTTTAACTGTAGACTGTGAAAATGACAAAACATATCAATACTCTGATAAGCAAACTCTATCGGGTCAGTTTTATTTTATTTATTACTTCTGATATGTATACAGAGTGGCACATATTACCAATTTGGTGGTCTTCCATGATGCCCTTTTTTTGTAAAAAATAAAACAAATAAGAGCAGCAAAAACAAAATAGATAAATACACCAGCATATAAACAGGTAAATTACAAATTAATTGGTAAAATTTCACTTACTGGGCATCTGCAGATAACAGGGTTTTTAGAGTGTGTTTAAAACTGTTTAATGTAGGTGACGTCTTGATAGAACTTTCAAATTGGTTCCATACTCCAGAAATACTTCCAGAAATTTGAGGACTTTATTTGTATGTGTCCGTCTTAAATTGGGTACACACAATGCATCCCTTAAAGCATGTCTTGTGTTGTGATCATGTAGTGAACTGACATGATGTGAATCTGTTTTTAACTGAAACTGAAAACGAGTCTGAATAGTCATTTATCCTAAGCGACTAAACATATCATTTGAAGATACTTCAAATTCTTCTCCCAGCACTACACGCGCAGCTCGTGTTTAAACCTTTTGTAATCTAATCGTTTGTCTTTGAAATCGCACAGACCAAACCGAGGAACAATAATCAAAATAAGGAAGTACGATGGCATTTAATGAAAGTTTCAGAGATCTTGTTGGAACATAACTTTTGGCTCGCTTAATTACACTTATTTGGAGCAGTTTTAATAACTGTTTCCACGTGTTCCGTTCAACGTAACTCCTTGTCAATCATGACGCCCAGGCATTTTGCCACTGTTACTCTTTTCGAATAGCTGTCGTTTAGTGTGACAGAAAAATCGTTTACCCAGGTAAGAACTGATCGTGATTCAATAAGCAACACATTTGTCTTGTCCGCATTAAGAACTAGACGGTTTGTTGTTATCCATGAATATGTATTTACCATACCTTTTGTTAGCTTTTGTTCTACTTCTGTAACATTAATCCCGCTGACTGTTAGAGTCGTGTCGTCAGCATGCATATCAACAATGCCATCATGAATACATTTGGATTAACTGTTTATCTAAACAGAAAAAATAAGTGGCCCTAGAATCGAATCTTATGGGACCCCCATCATACCTTTTGAGGAACTCGAAGTAGCCCCTTTAAAACAAACCGTCTGTTCTCGGTTGGACATATATGATACAAACCACTGAATACTAGTATCAGAACATCGAATGGCTGTCAATTTATGTAACAGAATATCGTCATTGACAGTGTCAAATACTTTCCTAAAATCAATGAAAGCAACACCCGTTAAATTATTGTTATCTACAATTCAGAGCCAGTTGGTTTACGATTTTCATAGAGCTGTTGCGGTAGAGTGAAGAGGACGAAAACTTGACTGGTTAGGATACAATATTATATTTTTGTCTAGAAAACCACAAAGCTGAAAATGCACAGCTTTCTCTAGAATCTTGCTCACAACGGATAATACTGATATTGGTCTGTAATTACCGGGAGTGGACATATCACCAGTCTTATGAATTGGAATCACCCTTGCTTTTTTAAACCCTTTGGTACATGTCCTGTTGTAAATGACTTATTGATAAGACATGTTAAGGAGACATTTTGAAAAGACGGCAACTTATTCCATCATCTCCGGTTGCTTTATCATCACTTATGTTTTCAATTTATTTTAAAACAAATGCGCTCCTGACTTGCTGTAGCTCAAAGTTACCTTCTCTATTTATAATCTCAGTGCCATCTAGAATTATTTCAGAATGTTTTGGGATACCACTTGATATATTTTGAGCACATGTAACAAAATATTCATTAACAATTTAAGTAATACTTTTATCATCTGTAATTTTGGCTCCATTCACTTCAGTGCTGCAGGGTATAGGAAAAATATATTATGTCACATCGTTTTGCTATTTCCTTTACTGTCATCTATCTGAGCACTGTGATAATTTCTTTTTTTTTCTTTATCAGAAGATGATTTACCTTGTTCTTTAGTTCTTTGTACCTTTTCCATGATGCGTCATCAGCCCTCTTCAACGCCACTGCCATCGTGGGCATGATCTCTTTCAAGCATCGTGACAATAATCTCCTCATTATAAATCCAAGGGCACGCATTATTTTGCATTCTTTTCTCACAGAGCGGCATATGTTCATCAACAACGTCCATAAATAATCTTAGCCACGTTTCCCATGCTCTGGTAACATCATTAAACTTTTAGTTTTAATTTACTGCATGTATTCGCAGAATTGAGTCGTGCTTAACACTAAAGACTAAAAATTATGTGTACTATGCTATGTTTGTCCCTCTTTTTGATAAGTCTTGCATTATATGTGGTATCATCCCAAATATAACATTATGCGATTGCAACGTGCCAGAACAGATATGCTAGAATGATTTTGAAAGTAGAAAGATACACGCCAACCACTTTTCTGTTAACTACTCCTAATCGGCAATCCGTACAACAGCGGATCAAGTTTAACTCTAACTTAATATAAAGGCCCGGTCACACAGAGGGGACGCATGGGGAACGCACGGCCAGCGCATTGGAAATTTGCAATTTTGGCCAGTGCGTTATCGTGCGCCCAACTTTTGTCGAAGCTACAGCGAGCTGACACCAAATGCATAGCGTGTTGCTAGCGCGCTGAGCGCATACAGGGCGCATACAGTGCGCATACAGACCGTACACAGAGCGCACATGAACAACTTCCACGAATGCACAGCGTGTTGCTAGCGCGCTGGACGAATGGTCAACGCATACACCGCGTTCTCAACAGAGGTGGTCACACATAGACGACGCATCGCCCGCGCATGGAAATCGGAAAAGGCCGTGTGCCTAACTTTTGTCATGATTTTGGAAAAGCTAGCGAGCTGACACAAAATGCACAGCGTGTAGTTAGCGTGCTGTGCGTATACAGGGCGTGTGCTCCGCGTATGTCTGGCGCTGGTCTAGCGCGCTCCACGCATGTCTGGCGTGCCTTTGGCGTGTACATTCATGCGTCGAGCTCCGCGCACACTTTTGAGCATGCTCAAAAAATCCCGACGCACACAGCGAATGACGACGAATGAATAGCGTGGGTCCAGCGCGCTCGACGAACGAGTAACGAATGATGACGCACGCCTAGCGAACGACAACGCACTGGCCCAAATTGCAAATGTCCAATGCGCTGGCCGTGCGTCCCCCATGCGTCCCCTCTGTGTGACCGGGCCTTTAAGTGTGACCGGGCCTTTAAAAGTCTGTAGGGAGTTCCATGACGTTTTATTTATATTCTAAGATCCGTTTATATGTCCAAAACAAATAAAGAAAATAAAAACAGACATCAAATAACAGTTTTGTGCATAGTACAAGTCCTACCATCACATGTTTTTTTTTAAGACGATAAAATATTTGTCTTGTCAACATAACGGGTTTTGGTAACTGTCGTTTCTGCCTTTTTTTCCCTTAACATTAAGTTCCGTTATACAATTTCCTTTGAATGGAAGAATAAAACCGATATATTTAGTGTAGCTAATTATAACGGTGTGTAAACAAAATGTAACCTCCATCATGACATGTCCATGATGTATTTTATGTTTGATTTACGCAACATTTTTTAATTCTTCCTTTATTCCTCCTTTATCTGTTTTATTTTTTGACCCGAATAGTTATGAGACTAAATGGTAATAAGATGTAATAAAGATTGGAACACCTGTATAGTGGACACATTAGATTTAGACTAGCAGGGCATTGGACCAAGTGGGATTACAAGCTTCTGGATCTGGGCTTCTTGATAGGGGGTGGCAAAACACCATAGTTTGGGCAAGAAAATAACTTTTCCGTCCTTATTTGCATGGATGGAATTGGGAGGAAATGGAGACGCATCTATTTTATTCACTTTGGTTTTATAAATCATTGAATTGTTAAGTTTAAAAAAAACTTTGAATAGGAGGTTCACCCTTTCTTTAGTTCAATCACCTCTAATCAAACAGCATCCCCCTCTTTTTTTCGTTTCTCTTTCTTGTTCTCTCTATCTCTCTCTCTCTCTCTTTGTTTTTCTCTTTTTTCTTTCCCCTTTCCTCATTTCTTTCTTCCGACATATTTCTGTCTAGTCTCATTCTCTTTCACTATTACTTGCTTATTGATATTTCTTCTCTCACTCGTTCTGCTTTCATTCCTTTTTTTCTTCATATTTTATTAGATTTATGCAGGTAAATTTGATTGAGAATTCGAATTGCGAGAAGGGTATTCAATAATAACATTAAAAGTAAGTTCGCCCCCTTTTTATTTTAAGTATAAGGACACATATTCTAATCATACGCTTTACTAATGTAAAATTTTAAGGAAAAACACCATACACCATGCAAGTATTGGGATTTAGTTATCATTTATTCTACAAAGCCTCATGGAATGATAATTCATACAAATCAATATTACTTAAAATTACTTCGCATTTATACAGTTCGTATAAGAAAGTAAACACTTTTAAAAAGATCTCATACAAAATTAGATTTTTTACGATATCTGTACTCTTGTTACTTTTGAAATTACGGATAAAAGTCTACTAATTCGTATAACTAAATCTACTACAATAATCTTACGCTTGAGTGAGCACTGGCTAATTTCGAAAATTGGTTTGCTTTACAAAATGTAAGCCTTGGATTCCTTGGAATTGCAAGTCTGCATCTGTATAAATGTAAAACCTTCATATAATTAGAAAAATTGTTTCAATTTCTGTATTTACATTCAATACACATTTGTCATACTGAAGTGAGTGTGTGTGTGTGTGTGTGTTCATAAGTTGGGTTTATTATTCTCAAGGATCGTAATTCTAAAATGTAATGTTTTTGGATACAATTAAACAGATAAGAAGGCTTTATAATTTTGATATTTATCATAGGTTTTTAGTCCATTTTCCTAATAATAAAGCTTTAAAATTATTCAACTTTTTTTTTTTTAATGATATTTATTGAAACAACTCTCATACATAATAACAATAGTACATAGTATTAGTAATGATAATAATAAGAAAATGTTCGTATAGACTTAGAGTATATAACATATAATAGGCCTAATAATAGTACATATATATACATATACGTCAGAACAAGTTACCTCCATTGGACTATACTATTATATTACTAGGCAAGGAAGTAAACCACATGTTCACATATATAATTAGATGTTTTTGCATATTTAATGAGCTATGACCTTTCACCTTTGACCTACATACTCAGAAATCGAACTTAGGCTGTAGATGTATTTTGATACCATGTACCTTCATATTAAATTTCATTAAAATTCGTCAAACATTACTCAAGTTATCGAATGGAAACCAGATTCGCATATTTAATGAGCTATGACCTTTGACCTACATACTCCGAAATCGAACTTAGTCTCTGTTTTGATACCATGAACCTTCATATTAAATTTTATGAAAATCCGTCAAACATTACTAAAGTTATCGATCGGAAACCAGATGTGTATTTTTTCGCATATTTAATGAGCTATGACCTTTGACCTTTGACCTACATACTCCGAAATCGAACGTGGCCAGTATTTTGATACCATATACCTTTATATCAAACTTCATTAAAATCCGTCAAACATTACTAAAGTTATCTATCGAAAACCAAATTTGTTACGAACGGACGCACGGAAGGACGGACGGCGGCGTTAGTAGCGAGCTTTAGATTTTGACACCGAACGACCTCGACTACGAGTGACGTCATTGTTATGCTCGTCGTTGAATCCACGTTGGTTCTCCTCTTCCTAGCGCTTTAGATTGTCACACGACGCGATGCCCATGTTTAAATGCATGCGCAGTGATGCGCAGTGATACGCATTGATATGCGCGCGACAAGTTTTCTTTGTTACGTCATAGTTAGTCTGCACAGCTGTTCGAACCTCAGCTGTGCAGAAATCTCCTTAATTTCGTCAAAAAAGTGAAATTAAATAGGTTGAAGTAACGTGATTGATCAAATTCATAGGTATATGTTGTTTTCATTGCAGTCACATATATCTTCTTGAATTATATTCTCACCAAATACTGTAGTCTGATGGCTGGCTTCAGCATTTGTGTCCAGCTCGTAGTCGTTGTGATCACTTCGAGATAAGCCTAAAATTTGCCCGACTCCCGTTGTGTCAATTCACAGACGACGAGCTAGAAGCAGGTGGCGCATGCGCAGTTACTCAAAATGACGTCACTCGTAGTAGAGGTCGTTCGGTGTCAAAATCTAAAGCTCGCTACTATATCCCCTCCGACTTCGTCGGCGAGGGGATAATAATAAAATATAGTGTAATAGTCAGCAGAAATTAGTGAACAAAATTAACGAAATTATGAAACCGTATTGATTTTCGTACTAGCGAAAATTCAGAATAAGGAAATTTAACCAATGAATTGATATATCATTTTAATCTCATTTCCCTCAAAAATGACAAATGTCAGCAAGTCCTTATTCATAAATTAAGGATTTGATTGTCCCTGTCAATGTATACACTCCCCAATGCACAGTGGTGTATGGACATTATATTCTTATCTTTTTACGCGAGACATGCCAGTAAAATATATTTTCTTCCTATATTATTTTCTATTATTATGATCCAAATATACCTTTTCAATACCTCCAATGAAATAAAAGATAACAAACATATTCCTCATAAATTTCTTATCGACAATATCCATTCAATTCATAATTAAAATCTAAATATTTGGGTGGTAGGCCACACCTATAAAACAATTTTCACAAAGCCATATTCACTGAGGAAAGACTACATTAATGATTATGCAAATTGAGAATCTTCTTAACGAAATAAAGTATCCGTTTACTAAATCGATTCCTGAATTGGAGTGCACAGAAATTAACAAGTTCAAACATATTGCTTTAGCAAAACTACGGATGATTAGGACAAAGGTCCATGACGTTTTAATGCATTGTTCGTACGCTAAAGTGCCTACCAGATATTTTTTAAAGGTAGAAAATCAAATAAAATAAGACGAGGGAGGACAAAAGAAATGGAAGATAAAATAATGGGAGAAGAAAGTGATTTGTTATGGTTTAGTACATCAACTGTTAAAACCAACTTGTTACTACCATCTAATTGATTACTAAAGACGTTCAAGAGATTTTAAACACCAAAGGAAAGGTTCGAATATGCTAGATAATCAAGCAAGCAAGATATGTTAGTGTACAATATAACTCATATCCTCATAACTCATATCGTCCTCTATGATTGAAGTATCTGCACTGTAATCATGAATAGAACCAAAATTATGAAAATCAGTGGAGTCACTTTCATTTTTAATTTAATGAATTGATCTTTGAGTGATACTGCAAAACCCAAACAGCTCGTCCACAAGCGTTTTCTTCAAGAAATAAGGAAAACAAATCTTGTAAGTTGTAACGTATGGTTCTTATTTTGATATTGTCTCTTCAACATCTCGATTTCTTCAGATATTCATTTGGGATGAATATTTCTTAATTGACATTTATATAATTTGTTCACGGCAACTTGATGATTCTCGTGAAAATCTGAT